>CM033748.1:0-142972 GCA_019671005.1 Hibiscus mutabilis
AAATTGGCTAGGAACAGACTGAAAACTGGATACATGTTCCCAAGGGGGAACATTAGAATTAGAAATTCCAGAATTTGATTTGTTGTCTGCAGCTTGTATAGCTTGCTTCTTGTTGGGAAACAGCTGTGGCTCGGCATCAACAAACCAATTATGCGACCGCTTGGGTTCGATCCTAGAAGTATTATCAAATGCTGCATCTCCATCAGACACACACGCAGGACCCTTTGCCATCCAAAAACTTTTATTCTGAAAAGCCTGCAAAAAAACAATCACGCAGAAGTTGCTTAATTGTAATACTTCGGAGTTCAGTAATCCATTAACCAAGAAAGAATTGGGTAACAAAAAAAAACAATCTTTTTTCACAGTAACATAAAGGTTGCATCTTAGCCATTCTAAAACAAAAGCTAAAATCTATTGTGTTCACCCTGAAAGTATGATTTACTTTTTATCACAGATTATTAGAACAGAAAAGAGTCACATAAACGTGCACATTTCATCAAGTAAAACAAAATCCAATCGCAAAAAAAGAAGAAGAAATAAATAACAACCTGCCACTTTATTGTCCTAAAAGTAGTTAGAAAGGTATACCATTTCTTTGCAGTTCCCACTACTTCAATAGAGATTACACACTTCCCTCTTCTCTTCTTCTCTAGTTCTAAATCAAAGCATGTGACCCTGCTTACATCATCCAAATTCAAAGCTTCCCCCCAAAATTTTAGTAAAAAAACATTTATAAAATTCCCCTAAAAATCCAGATAATGAAATGGATAAAAAGAAAGAACTTCATAAACCTCAAGAAATTGACAAAATTAAACCCTAAAAAAAATTTCAAAGAGAAAGTATTCCATTTCCTTAAAATTGCGAAGATCCTTACCATGCTTTACCACCTGAAAATCCGAGGAACCGGTCGATCGGCGCTTATTTCATGATGTTTCGCCGGCGAACAGAAATTTGATTTTGTGAGTGAGGAGCACCGGATCTTTACTCGTGAAAAGAATTATCCAGAATTGTTAGGCTACAACTGCTTTATCACACATCACGATGAGTTTCATCTTCAACGTACACGTGTGCTGAGGGTGATGGATCTGGACCGTTGATCGATTGAAACTAAACTTCATCGAAGGGTGAGAGTCGTTTCTTTCGTTCCACCGGGGATTGTTGGCTTAAGGAAAGAGAATCTTGAAGGGATTAGGTACAGTTTTTAATGGTTTAAATACGGTAAAGTCCACTGCAAATACGATGTTGACAGTTTTATTCAGATTTGAATATTCCATAAGATCGGATAGATATTCTTTTTATTTTTAGAAAAATGAAAAATTATCTGGTAAATAGGATTTAAATTTCATTTTAATAATAAAAATACTTTTTTTGGATCGTTTTCTAACAACAGAAATATGAAAAATAAAGTACTCCATACATTTATATAGATTCAAATTAGAATTTGTAATTAAATATTTAGAAATTATCATTTTTACATTTATATGAATTTGAATAAACTAATGTCAATTCATTAAAATAAAAAAAATTATTTCCACTTTTTAATTTACAAAGACAATTTTTATTCAAATATTTTTATTCTTTAAAAATAATTTATTTTTATATTTTATATAAACATTAAATAAAATTAATAATTTTTTTATAGAAATCGCTAGTTTTATTAAAAAGATAAAATATTCAAGATTCCAATGGTGTTTGCAACTATAATCGTAAACTAACTATATAATTAGAACATTTTACTATAATCATGACATAAGTAACTAGCCAAATATAAAGCCATACAAAATTAATTAATTTAAATACTTGAAGATCGAATGCAAAATTAATTAATTTAAATACTTGAAGATCGAATGCAAAACTAATTAATTAAATACAAATCTATTTATCATTACTGTTACAATAATCTATTTATCATTAATGTTTAAATCAAAATAAATTCCTACTGTATATATTTTTTATTTACATATTTTTTTTATTTAAGTATCTAAAATATTTTTAATCAATGTCATATCTCAATTTAAAAAAAATCAAAAAAGTTATATATTTTAATAAAAAAATACTTTATATACTTAAATGAAAAAATGATAACTATATATATATATATATATATTTAAGTACTTGATGAATAAGGTAATATACATTAGGTACCTAATTTTGAAATAAGCATTTATAAACTGTTCCATTTCGTTAAGTATTTTTTTTTCTCTAACAAATTCTACTCTTTTGTACCGAATTTTATTTCATGTTACTTGCATGACATTCCTGCCGCAATTTTCCATAATAGAGAGAGAATTATTACACTGAGCGCCTGGATGGCCAAAAACATCTAAATTTCCCCATCTTGTCTTAACCGTCTCTTTATAATTTGAGGAGCCTGCATCAAAAATGTTAACTTGTACAGTATTAAATCAAACAAACAAAAGAAAATTAACAACTTCAATGACATGATTGTCTGCCAAAGATCCTATTTTTAACCTTTTTCTGTGCCAAGCTACCAACCAGGAATCAGAGATTAAGGTGGCAGTTTCCCAGACAAGTAGAGAGCAAGCTTATCTCTCAGGTGGACACCGTTGCTGTCAAAAGATCCGCAAATCCGATGTCAGTAACCCGGATCATGGTCATACAACAGTGGCATTTCATCCTGCGCATCGGCATCTTCCAAGTCGATAACTATGTTGTGAAGCAAGCAGCAAACCAGGATGATCCTTGGCAACTTATGTTTGTCAGGTCTCCACATCGCCCCTTGGATGATCTTCCACATTTCTTTCAGCCTTGCCAATGCCCTGCTTGCCACCAGCCGAGTTGCCGAATGCCTTTTGTTGAACTCCGCGCTAATTTCTGGTAGTTCTTTCCCCTTGTAAGGTATAACTAGATAGGGTAACAAAGGATAGCCCAAGTCTCCAATTATGTATTCCCTTATTTCTGATCCTTTAGAGAGCTCAAACTTTTCCCCATTCAATCTCTCCCCTTTGTCACACAGTTTATAGAAATTCGAACTCTGAAACATCAACCAGTCATCTATTTTACCTGGCCAACCAGTGGTGATGTCCCTGAAGGGTCCACAATTGCCTGCAGGACCATGCTGTGATTCTTCTCATGATCGAGCCACACCTTACTTGCAGGGTCCGCCGATGGCAAACACATCATAACATGTGTGGTGTCTATCACACCGCAGCAGTTAGGAAGTCCTTGAATCTTTTCGAATTTGGACTTTATCTCCGTCATTTCTGCATTGGTGGAGGGCCATTGCAGGTGATGAAGACCTCTTTCTTCCATGGCCTCGACAAAGCGCCATGTCAATTGTGAGACGGTAGATCGATGCAACCCAAACGAATCACCAACTGTCACTAGAGATTCACCAAAGCTTAGCCTTCTCAAAGCTACAGCTACTTGATCCTCGAAAGACAAAGGTTTTCCATTTGAAAATGTGAAACTCCCTGGTTTAGCCGTCATGTCTTCCTTCACAAGAGAACATATGTAGCTGAAAGTTTTCCTGGAAATTCTGAAAACTGATTTGAACTTATCGAGACCTTTAGATGGGGCGATTGAAGTCCTGCGAAGAGAATGAACCAGTAATAAGAAAGCAGTGTTTACGGTTACACATAGGAAACAAATTCGGGATTTCACCAGTAACTATTAAACATTATTTCTACTATCAGGATTAGTGAATCAATGAAGAAAGAAAAACTTTTTTAGTCCCTTTTCGTTGAGCAATATATAGCCATAGGAATGGAAAAAATTGAGTAGATACTAGATATGCATAAATATATTTATAATTGGAACATTAAACAAGTAAATAAAGCACGACAGCATCCGTTGAATCTAACTTGTGACAATTACAGCATAGCATTCTTGCTGGAAGTGTGCACAGTTTTCAGTTGCTAGTACCAACCCAGAAGCTTTGATCACACAAGATAAAATACATTCTGCTATTAGTTATCATTGTAAGGACAATTCACATCAACAAAGAAAATGGAAGAGAAATTACTAAGTTCGGAGTGGATTCAGATGGACCGGAGAAAAGAAGGCTCATGGAAAAAGGGCAACGAACATGATGAATTTGATTCAGAAACTCTTTATATATGTTAGAGCAATTACTTTGCCAATCAAAGAATGCTTTTTATTTTGACCTGCCTCAGGCCCTTAACTATTTTATCTATTGTTTTGTTTCTTAATCTCTCCTAATTGACAAACCCTATAGTTTCTTAACTTATACTAGTCAATATAATCTATGGAAGTAACTGAGACATAAGATTGCCAGGCATTCTTTTAACATATTCCAGGTAATTATCAGTCATTTTCTTTACATATTCGAAGTAACCAACACTGATATGTGGTATATGCCCTTGAATGATGCATTGAATTTCATTGTAATACGACAAGAATCACAAGATATTAAGCATCTAAATACAAGATAAACCAAACTATAGAAGTTAGCTGTGAGAAAATAATCAAAGAAAACAAGGTGAAACAGATATAAGGGTGAAGAGGAAGAAAAAGTAAGCAGGCAGTAATCTGACAATGGAGTGGAAATTAATTACCTAACCTGATGGCTATGCAAATCAACCTATTTCTTAAAACCAAAGGATTAACCGTAAATTTCATTGGTAACATTTTACTTATATAATTCAATCTAATGTCTATTTTCCCAAAGGAGTATGCATACCAAAACCATCGGCTCAGTCACTCACAGCTGCAATATTTGCAGCCTTTGACAGATATTTCAAGGTCGTAACTCTAAACACTAGCAGATAGCAATTTCTCATGAAGAAGTGACATATTAAGCATTAATTTAGGCCAGTTGAAACCCTTGTTATTTTGGAAGATACTACAAGGCACTGTGGGCTGAACTCCACAAAGCAGAACATGAATCAATAAACATGAAGGGAATAGAGTTCCTGCCTAATAACCTGATGAATAACTTGTTTGATCTTATCAGTAACTTTTCATGTTCAGGATATTATGACTCCAGCTTTACTTTCTCCGTATCATTGTCAATCAAAACACATAATGACTTGTAGAAATAAAATAAGAACTAGATACGTTGTGGAAGATAATGTTTTCAAGGAAATGGAAACACCATTCAATCCGTCGAGGGCATGTTTCTGGCAGAACAAGAACAATATTCAAAGAAGACCTATTGACAAAACATTTAACATGAACCATAAGAGAAAAATCTTCAAGATCAAGGATGAAGAATCGGATAAAACAATACAAGTACCAGGAAGAAGAATGAGAAAACGATCGTATTTGTGACTTACATTGGCAAATACTCTCAACTTACAAACAGATAGTCAAATTATCTACAATCACTTTCACAGACAATTGAAGTCATCTAGAATAAAGCAACAACAAACCCCTTTAATTTACAACTCCGTTTCTCACTAGCAAGTCCCCCATTACTTTTACACTTGAACCTTTGCTCAAAGTAACTCCAATCACACCTTCAAATATACGATAAGAATCGATTTTTTCAACTGCATTAGCTATCTATCTGATGTTCAAATGATTATCATGTTCAAACAATGCCGTGGCTGGATTCCTTGTAAAGAAGAGGGTAAAAAGAACCAACAGCATCATCTAAATGTATCATAACATAAAGAAAAAGGATTATCTTATCCTCTTCGCCCCTTCAATAACATAAGGATAAAGAGTGTTAAGTGAACAAAACGACTTGGAAGTCAGATTAGGGATCCTGCATATATGGTCCCAAATGCATTTCCTATATGTATTCATATCTAACTCGAACTTGATATAAATCGAAAAGCTGGTCAAAATTTCCAAAACTGGACTCCAACCATGAACTGAAAACCTATCAAGTTTAAATATCTGGGGTGCCATGAATTGTCAACTAAAGCAAATACCAATACACCACAACCAAAAAAGAAGAGTTCAGAATAAAGATAATAAAAACGGAAGAAATGTTGAAGAATCTGATATAGTAAAACTGTTGAAGAAAATTACCATTTATCCTCCTGGAAAGGTAATCCCACCCATCAACAGACCCTTCCATCTCTGAAGAAGCAGAAGCATTTTCTTCAGGTTTCTTCTCTATCTTCCTTTTTTTCTTTGACTCTCTTACAGGACCCATCAGCTCAGAAAAAGGCACCCAATTGAATCCAAAAACAAAACCCGCCAACTCCAACAAAACAAGAATTACAATAAGTAAGTTAGAATTCACCAAAAAGAGCAAAACCCATTAATCACAACACCATATTATACATCATACACCATGAGAGAAACAGAAATAATAGGATCATGAAAGGAATAGTGACAAGTAATAAGCAAATAACTATAGAAGAAAGACACGGAGTAGCTTTGTGTGTTTTCCATGTGTTACCTGAATGAGAAAATCCACAGGAAAATAAACAACTCTCGAAGTGGTTTGTTTTAAGACAATGTGCCAAAACAAACAAACGACATGGATAATCGAATAGAGACAATCTTCTTTGCTTTATAAAACCTACAAAAACATGTTCAGATTTTCCCTGGGAAGAAAAAAGAGAGGGCTGTGCAGAGATTTTGGAGAGATTCTCTCGAAATTAAGAGGACATATATACACGCATATAGGTGTAATATATGTAAACAAAATTTTAACATGACTTGGTCTACTATGTATGTGGGATGGTAAATGAATTGGAAGGCTGAATTGTAATTAAATGACTAAAACGCCACCTGATCTAAAGGTTTGTGAAGGTAGCTTTCGTGGTTACTTTGGTCATATTCATATGCTTTAACAAAACAAATTTGATTTAACACGCAATGGAACAAGTTTATTTGCTTGCTACTACAAATCATCTTTATCTAACCGCAACCAGAACGACTGATCAAAACAAATATTTCTAGTGTAATCACCGATATCTAATCTAATTTCAATGGATATTGTAATAGTCCAATATAAAAATAATCCTACTAATCTATTTTGTTCTATTTACAATATCAGAATTTAAACATCGATTTTGCTTAAAAGATCGAACATCTCATTTCGCTAAATCAAATGATAGTTTATAATATTTTATTATCTTTTAATTGCATGTATAACTAATATATTTGAATTCGAAGAACTTCTTAATTTGATCAAATAATTTTGGAACATGAATGTGTTTTTTTTTTATTAAAATATATATATGTTAGTCGATTAAAGAAGGTTAAAGTGATACAAGTTGGTTTAACGGGATAAGGTGTTAAGTCCCTTAAGTAAGGTAGGAGTTCGAACCCTAGTGTTGTGAATAGAAAAAAAAGCGGCTACAAAGATCGCCCCATATTAAGACTCTACAGAATCTCATTCGGATTAGTTGACCAATTAGTTGGATACCGCTGATTAAAAAAATTGAAGTGATACAATTTGTGTTTAAATTTTTAGTTGATATTGATCCTAAGATCGATTCTTTGCTATGTTCATATTATTAAAAAAAAGTCATATTGCCAACAGGGTTGGTCCGAATAGTAAGTTGTTTGGTGTCGCTTAAGTAAAAATAGAATTCGATGCCTTGTGTATGCAAAAAAATTCTCGATAGAAGTCTCGTCTACTAAAATCAGGTGTGTGACACGAATCAATCTAAACTAATTATAACAAATCTATAGAAAACCAGAAGTTCAAAAAAAATGTTTGTATTGATACAATATATTGGGATATGGGGTTTTAATAATGTCTCCCTTTCGCTAGAAAGGCAGCAAGATTTTGTGCACAAGGGAACCTCGATTCTTTGGTCCGCAATAAGGCAAGTTTTACAATTGTAGTCGCCTTTTTGGTCAGCCTTACCTTTCCACGGTTTCCATCCGGCTGACGGAAACAAAAACACATTGGGCAAAAATATCGTACAGCACTACTAGTTGACCCAGACTGTTGTATATGGGCTTGAAACTAGCCTCAATTGAAGGGAAGCCCAACAATTCAACTTGGGTTTTTAATTTTTAGTTAAGTAGTCCTATATAAATATTTATTGGTTGAGTCATTTAAGTTAGATATTGTAAAGAATTTTTTTTGTATTCAAAAAGATATTGTAAAGAAATTTAGTTTGAAAATTTTATTAATTTAATTAGTTTTGTTTATAAAATCAAAATTTGAGTCTTTAATCTTATTTGAAAAAACTATCATCCCATCTCCCTAATCAAGCAGGAGTTAGCACCTGATAATAATGACATGTTGCTGGAGCCTAAGAGATACTACGCTCCCACTCTTTATGTTTGTAATGTGATTTCAGTTTTTTTAAAATTAATTTGGTTATGGTTAAGCAGTGACGGATTTAGAAATATTTTTCAGGGTAGGCACACGTATATTAACATCATGTTCGAATTCGATTTTATTATCAGCTCATTTGGCATTTGCGAATATATTCGTTTAACGTTCACGAACATGATAAGTGACTAGATGTAAATGAGTTAATAATGCTAATTCACAAAGGTGTAAATAAGTTATCAATGCAAATTTTAGTGAATCATAAAATAACAACGTAAATAACTTGTATACGCTAACTATATGGTGGATCCGCCACTGTGGTTAATACTTATATAATTTAAAGTTTGTTTAAAAAGCATAAACAAGTCTTATGATACAACTTACAAAGACAACCTATATAACATCTTTGTGATATGGACATTTTTATGCAAACAGTTATTTCCCCTTTGTCGTGAGGACTGAGTACAAATATACAATTCTGCATAACAAGGGGAAAAACATACCATTCATGCTAGCCATGAGAAAACATTAGTGAATCCAAATTTTTCAAATTATAATTTACAAAGCAATGTGATGTATAATACCTACAAGGCAAACACAAAATACGAAACAACTCAATTTACCTATTACCAATTTATATTCAATTAATAAAAAGTAAGGGCAAAAATGAATACATTTGTCAAATTAATTCAACAAAATTAATATAAACAATCATTAATTCATAAAGTCATATTTCTACTACTCTCAATTAATTAGTTAGAAAAGGAAATCGTAAAAATAAATTTACTAAATATTTAATTATTATATCCTTATTTGTATTGCTACATGTCTAAGAGAACGAACAAAAAGTCTTAGACTCTTGAAATCATGTATAACAAAATTTAAATAATAATTGAAATATACTTCTATATATTGAATGAATGAGTAGTTTAAAAAATAAAAATTACATACCTTGATTAAAAGGTCTTAAAATTTGAAAATCGAGAATTTTATGTTTGAGAATGAAATGAGTCAAAACTGAGAATAATAATTGAAATAAACTTTTTTTTAGTTAGCTTTCGTGTTCTCTTGCAATTGATTATTATTTTTTGAGCTTTTATGTAGGGCTGTAAATGAATCGGACTCAAATTAATTATTTGTGGACTCCTAAAAAATAATAAGTTACTAGTTATGGATATCTTTAGTCAGTTTTTTATTACCATTTATATGTGAGTTGGGACAAATAGAATTTCAAGATTACACAAATAAAATAAATTTTGAGATATGTTCAATGGCCTAGTAGTCAAGGATGCTTATGTTGTCCCATCTTGTGTGGGTTCGAGTCTTGGCATTTACCATTTGAAATGTAAAAGCTCTTTATTTAATCAAAAAAACATCATAAAATTTTAGGGTGGACACAAATAAAATTTCAGGGTAGGTACAATCAATAAAATAAGTAATTAATACAAGAAAATTCAGATTTTAGGGTGAGAACATTTCTACCTGAAGACAACGTGCATCCGCCGCTGTGAATGGTTAATTTCAATAGTTTTATTAACTTAATTGTATTTTTGTTTATTTTTAGTTATATTCAAAACCTCAAAATTGAGGTCAAGCTTGTATAAACAAGCCAAACATGAGAATTAAACTAAGTTAGAAAAAGCCGTTTTTATGTTGGAGCTCTATAAAATTCCATATAGATCAATCATGAGTCAACCAATAAGTCAGTTACTTATGGTTTTAAAAACTAAATCTTATTACGTACGAATTTTAATTAAGCGAGTTTAAATAATTGAATTTGAAGCTAGCTTAAGAGCCATTAATTTCTTAAACCTTAATCTATATTCAGTGTAGCAACTTTGTTGGCGCACATGCGTGAAGTTTCACATCTCCCATCTCTATGACAAGACAGCCGTGAAAAAACACAAACTTCCCGACAATGGCATCAAAGCCGAGAGCAGACGATAATACCCAGGATGAAATTTCCATTTCCGATGTTTAAATTCGAAGTCAAATCACATTCGTGCACCGAAATTAAGACCAAAACGAACCCACTTAGCCACTTCCACAAAAGCCAAGGCACCAAAAATTGACCACTAAAGCTTCCAAACTGAGAATGGACAAAATTTACGCACTTCAACAAAAGTGCATTTCCAAGATTTCCCAATCGCCCAACCCTCCGGTACCTCTCATTCGGCGGGCACACTATGCCGGTGCTTGCAAAACGTTACAAAACTACAAACTACTACAATTCACATAACTAATGCACCAATAGCTAATTTCAATCTAGACATATTCTCTTTTGCTTCCTGTTTGATTATAGCTTCCTTTCGGTTTCCTTGGCATGCACTTTGCATGCACTCCGTCGGTCTCCTCTCCGGCCAACTGCAACTGCGAGCTACTGGTTAATAAAAAGTTCCCAAATTAGTCCAATGAAAAAAAGCAAGAAGCAAAACTATAGTTAAAATCGTTTATTGAAAAAGTTTCATTAAGTATTTGGTTTCTGCCTAAAACCATGAGCTTGATTAATAAAATATAAAGGGTAACTAGTTTAAATTACATAGGTTCTTTGACAAAACTATAGTTTCTTAAGATTAATAACCCAATAAATTATGTGCATTAATTTTAGTAATTACCTATCAGCGTTGTAAGAAGAAGATCTCTTCAAGTTAGGGATCTGCTCTTTCTTGGTCTCAATCAAGCTCCCACTAAAATATTCTTTATCTTCCAGTGTTACCCTTGAGAAACTCCCAATTTCCCTCTCGATCCCTGCTTCTTTCCCCACCTGGCTACGATTCCCTGCCCCGCGTGGTATTCTCGATTTATAGTGTCCAATTAATGAGAAGCCTTGATCATCCTTCTCTGAGCTGGCTCCACAATCTTTAAACGACATCGAACCACAGGATACCAACTGCATCAACACGGACGACGCCTTAATCCTCCCACTCGGGCAACTCTCAGCCGTACGATTCGAGCTATCTTCGTTTCCACCACCGTTGCCCAATATCAACCGTCGGTCGGCTTTCATTAAGGTTTCCAATGTCTCCGGACTTGAATCCAACGGTGGAGGTGAAATCTCTTCCCTACTCAGCTCCGTAGTATGATGCTGCTGAAACTCATGACTTTGTCTTTCAGTACTTTCCAGCTCTTCGATTTCCGATTCCTTAGCCACCGGTTTTCTTCTTCTCCTCTTATCATCAGTCTGAGTCGACGCATCAGCGGCAGCAAGTCTCCTGGCTGACTCGGAGCTCAACTCAGCCTTATAAACTTTGTACTCATGGAGATCAATGGAACTCCAAGACTGATTCCTCCGTCGTCTTGTTGACGGAAAACCATAATCGTTCTCTGACTTTTGAGACTCCGGATGTTTCGCTAATCGAAAAGACGACGACGTCGTTATATCGAGTGCTTGAGAGTTGATCGTGTGGTCCACAATCTCCGATCCTTTGAGAACGTATTCTTGGCCATGAGATGGGTATATGAAATCGTTTTCTGCTAAGTCGTGCCAAACGAATCCGTTCTTGTAATTCCTGAGTTTCAACAACCGAAACTTGACTATTAATATCGGACGGTGAAGGGAGATGGTAATCTATTCAATGGCTGGGAATGGGTGAGAGTATTACCGTTTGCAGGACCAAGAGTATAGACTAGCCATGCCTTTGCCTCGAAGTAGGTTTAGGCGGTTTATTACATCTGAAGGGAAGCGTAGATTTTTTAAAGCCCGGCTGTATTATAATATAACAAATGTATGGAAAACTGTACTTTTCTCAGCATCCAAACAGAAGAATAAGAGGAACCAGAAAGTTTGCTTTTTGTCAGCTGATGCAGCTAGGTATCACCATTTTCCAAAAGGCATTTCTTCGAACGTTAAAGTAAATTCAAAATTTTGAACTCCTCTTAATTTTCCAAGAAACCAAACAACAGCGGGGGAGAGAGAATGAAAGGAAGTTTAGAAAAAAAAAGTCTGTTTTTTCTTCTCCATAAGACAACCCAGAAAGAAAAGTTTAATTGAAGGGTGTAACAGTTTTACCTTTGAGATAAAGACCATCAGCAGAAGAGAGAGGGACTTCCATGAAATGAGGTTGTTCAAGCTGACCATTTCTAGACAAATAGTAAACAACAGCAACTTTTCCTTCAGTAATGGAAGACTTGTTGTTGTTGTGAGGCTTGGGTTCAATCCAGACTTTGTTTCTTGGGCTAATTTCTCTGTCATTCCACTTCCTTGAAACAATCCCCCCAAACTCTGTCATTTTCCCTCTAGAACTGACCGCCATTGCACTTTCTTCTTCTTCCTTCTTTTTCTATCTGAAAAACCAAACAACGGAAACAACAAAAGAAAGAGAATAAGACATTACACTGAGGAGGAAGCTGAAATTATGTTGTGAGAGGAGGGGGAGGGGGGAGAAAGTGACTTTACCTGATGGAGAAAGGAGTCGGTGAATAAAGAAGAAATGGGTAGATTTGGATTTTATAAGAGGGAAGAAAGATTGTGAAATGGAGAAGAGTTTCAAAATCGGGATGCGGCAGACAACTGCTACCATACAAATAAGCCTTGTTTTTTATTCAGTTCTTAAATGCATTGACAGTCCTAGTTCATTTTATCCGTACCATCAAGATTTACATTTGCAAACTGAAACGGTGACGTTCTACCTCACTTTTTTTTTGCTGCTCTCCTGATTTCTGATAGATTTACCTTGACTAATCCGAATCGATCAACCTCGCACACTTAATTATGATGAATGAATCTTTAGATCAAAATTTTTTTTATATAAAACCTCGAATTCAAAACATACTTGAGCAATATTATAGAAATTGTTTACTATTTCAGACTGTATCATACTATTTATTATTTGGATCAAATCCCGCTGTTTATCTCACTTTTTTTTAATGTGCATGTAAGCTTATGCAGGATATTATAGGAACTCTGCCCACCAGTAAGTTGTTTGTAACAGTGAAAAGGGGTGCAGTATCCTTACGAGTGTAAATGAACAGAACGTTCGATAAACTGTTCATAAATCGTTTTTATAATGTTTATTTATGTTCGTTTATTAAGCTAAACAAATGAGTATGAATAAAATTTTTATGTTCGTTTAATAAACGAACGAACACAAACAAAAATGTGTTCGGTTTGTTTATTAAACGAACAAACTCGTTTATAAGCTCGTTTATAGGCTCATTTACAAGCTCGTTTATAAACTCGTTTAGAATGAAAATGTTTGAGCGTGTATCTAAAAACTGCTTTTTGTTATTGCTAAAGATGTTATATAACTTAGTGTTGAAATGTATGTTTTATTTTGTTACTTTTATTTTATTTATTGTTTTATTTAGTTAATAGTTCTTAATATATAAATGAACATGTTCGCGAACACTTAAATGAACACGTTTGTGAATATTTAAACAAACACGTTCGCGAACATTTAAACGTACACGTGCATGAACACTAAACAAACGAACGCCTTCAAAAATAAACAAACGAACACGAACACAATATTAAAATTTTAAATAAATACAAACCGAACATAAACACTTTTAAAAACAAACAAACAAATACGAATATAGTACTTTTCATTTAAGCTCATTCATATACACCCCTAAGTATCCTTAAATGTAATGGATTAGACGACCCAGCCTTTTACCCGTTGGGGAACTACCCACCTCCATAATTCCTCATTTATTAAAAAGCTAAACTATAAAATAAGTGCTCAAATTATGTCTTTTTTTTGTAATAAGTGCCTAAAGTATTTTTTGTTTGAAATAGGTTTCTAAACTTTTATTTTAGCTGAAATAGATGCTTAAAGTATTTTTTGGCTGAAATATGTGCCTAAACTTCTATTTTTTGCTTGTTTTAAAGTTAATTTTGACATCTATTTGGGCACCTATTTCAACCAAAAATAAAAGTTTAGGCACCCATTTTATCTAAAAAATACTTTAAGTACTTATTTCAGTCAAAAAATATTTTAGGCACCTACTATTTCATCTAAAAAATACTTTAAGTACTTATTTCAGCAAAAAAATATTTTAGACACTTATTACAAAAAAAAATATAGTTTGAGCATTTATTTTGTAGTGAACCAATTAAAAACAAAGAAGAAGGAGAAGAAAACATGAGTTGACTTGTCATTCACCGAAATGACCAAACTCTTTCGAGTCTAAAACAAGAAAGGCGATAAAGGTCATGTCTCCACTCTCCACTGTATTTGATTTATTTTTAGGGGAGTTAGAAAGTTAAGGTGAAAATTGAAAAGGAAAAATAGTTAAGTGGGTCCTACATCCACGTGGCAAATCGAATCACGGCAGAAATAGAGGAATAGGATGGCTGTATCTGGGACTGGGAGGTTAGAGATTTATTTAATCAGGTTGGCTAGAGTGATCCAACGGCTGTGATTTAAGATGGAAAGGCGACAGTTTGTTATACGGTGCTGTGTGATCTGCAAGTAGATGCGGGCAGATCTTTTTGGTGATCTAAGTAGTCAGGACAGTCGAAGTTTTGGGTAAAACATACTCAAATCATTTGCATTATATCAATCAAGTTTTAATATATCTATATTATATTTTAATTATACATATAGTTAATTTGTGCATCGTGCGAATATTTAAATTAGTTTTTTCATATATAGAGTTATATTTTAATTTATATTGTTTCTGAATTATGAAATACTTTCTGCATTGGTCATAAAGTCTAAGCGGGAAACATGGTCGGGAGTCCAAAATTTCGGCAAAAAGGTCCAAGTTTGAAACATCTTCCCATGCAGAGGCACGTTGAACTTGTTTGAAGTTTTGATTAATGAGTAGGGACATGCATTTGAGTCATGTGAGGGGACCAGTTGCTCCATGTTTTTTATGCCAAAGGCTGATGTCGACAACTCCTTACTCTCTCTTCCGGAATCGGAATCTAAACTTATTTTATCAAAACTGTTTTAGGTTTGAATAATTGTGCTCAAATAAATATTCCGTTTGAATTGTAATAGATTTAAACTTTATGTATCCTATTTTGAGTTTAGAATATTAGTCATTTGTTAAATTTTGTAAAAGTATACATCATTTTAAATAGAACTCAACGATTTGTCTTAATATAAAATATGATGGTATTCATCAAAGAAAACTTAAATTCGACCAGTTTTATCTGCAAGGGGTGTGTACCTTCTTAAAAAGTTAAAAAAATATATAAATATATATAGATTGCTTTATAATTAACTTAAGACTATTAAAAATATGAACTTAAAAACAAGCAAGTAGCTACAAAATCCGAGTAAAGATGTTAGCACCGACGGACCGGACAACCCACGCTCATCTCTCTTGCCTTTTTTTAGCTTTTTTCAATGGTCCTTGTATACATCAGGGGTCCAAAGTAACAACTATGAACCGGACAAACCGGTTCAAAACCGGCAAATTAGAAGGAAAAAAATCAGCAAAAGATGAAATGTTGGCGAGGGAGGGCCTCCAAAGTCCAAACAGCTCCATTATGCCACGTTACGGTTGATGTGGACTTCATGGGAAATGTAAGCGCGGAGATTTTTGATCCCCTCTTATGATATTGGGTGTTTTCGTTTGACCGACCATCGGATTAGATGAGAATAAATATAAAGAACGGAGCTGAATTTAGTCGCTAGAAGCCTAGAACTAATTGAAAATGTCTTCCACTGCGGACAGATTGAGAAGAATGGGTATTGAGGTGGATGAGATGTGCAAGAACTGTGGTGTTTTACAAGAATTTCGTAATCACCTATTCTTTGAGTGCTCACTGTCTCAGGATGTTTCGAGAGCTATCTTAAGAGTATGTAACTTGCGCATGGAGGTGATGGACTGGGAGGAGGAGCTGGTCTGGGCTACCAGTCACTTGAAGGGAAAATCTCTGCTTGTGTACATCCCAAAAGTTGTTTGGAATGCTCATTTATATGCTATTTGAGAGGAAAAGAATTCTCGGCTCTTTCGAGGTACTTTCAGGCGAGCTGAGGACATTATTCATGGTATTAAGGAGATTGTTCGAGTGAAACTGCAGGAAAAGATGATTTGTAGAGTTGAGTTCGTTAATAGAGAATTATGCATTGTATGGGAATTCCTATGAAAAGGATTACCTGGGTATATGTTATAAGGGTAGCAGTTTTACTGCTTTCTTTGGGTAATAAAATAAAATTTATCAAAAATATAATTGAAAATGTCTAGCGGGAAGGTCGACTAAGTAATTCTCAATTGAAATAAACAAGAAATTTTGGTTATCAACCAATATTTTCACCCTTATAATTCTAAATCACACGATACGATGTTTAATACTTGGAATTATCGCCTGCATTGATCTTGTCCAATAATATTATTTGATTAATTGCTAATTTCTTTAAACTAATGTCTAACAACATATCCTCTCATAAACAACACCCTTTGTTTTCTTCGGCATTGTTTAATATGGACGGCTCAAAAGGGCAGTGGTCGTTCGACATCTCTATCAAAAACCATATCTTACATATAAACGCGCGCGCGCACATATATATACATATAAATAACACCACATGAATTAGTATAAATACTTGCCCAAATCCAATATATATATAAATTATAAGGTTGTATTTTCTCATGTTTTTGAGTCAGTTGTCAATCACTGGTGAACACTTCTGGTTATAAACCTGTTAGGGCAGTTACTGCTTAACCAAGTCTTGTATATTTGTCGGCTTCTTACCTGACAATTACTATTCCATGTCCATAAATTTAGGCCCAATACTCTGAAAACTTTCTTAACCATTAATACACTCGAAGAGTTAAGAAAGTAATGCAAGATTCCAACTTAAAAAACACTTAAAGTTAACTACAAGAAATTATATCATGGTTCATTCCCGTCATTCATGAGAACAACTAATAAAAACCACCTATCTCATTATTTTTTTCATATCATATTTTTACCAAGTGAATCTTCACTCATATTTTCTGTAAATTAATTTCAAAAACAATTTTTACCAAACAATATTCAATTGGTAAAAATATGACATGAAGAAAATAATGAGATGAGTGATTTTTATTGGTTGATCCCATGGATGACGTGGCAGGAATGACCCGTGATATAATTTCTCGTTAACCACAAAAGATTAAATGGCAGTAATGCAAGATTCCAACTTTAAAAAAGCAAAATTATATCTTCCTGCTCAATGTCTCAAAACAACCGTTTCACTGTGTAACAGAAAAAAGCCTCGAAACAATCTAGCAACCAACTAGCTTAGATAATACCAATTTTGTTAGCCACGTCCAATGCATCGTAGTCTGGTGTCAACCTAACATATGCCTTTTTTGTACCATCAGGCCTGAATCACAACAAACAGATTAAGAAGAATCCGCAGGCCATTATATGCATATAAGTGAAACATAAAATAGAACTCCCTGTGCTATAAAATGGAAGCTACTGGAAATACATAAACCAGCTCACCGAAGCAACACCAGTTAACATTACCTAATCAAGGTGTTCACTTTCTTGGCCTGAATGTCATACATCTTCTTGACAGCATCATTTATCTTCTTCTTGTCTGCACGGATGTCGACAATGAAGACCAAAGTGTTGTTATCTTCAATCTTCTTCATAGCTGACTCAGTTGTGAGGGGGAACTTGAGAATCTGATAATGATCAAGTTTGTTCCTCGGTGGAGCACTAATGCGTGGGTACTTGGGGTTCCTATCCTTCTTCAATGTCCTTGGCCTGTGGAATGTAACCTTTGTTCGGATCTTCTTTGCCTTCTTCTTAAGTGTTGCTCCAGATTTCACTGCCTTTGCAGCCTTCAAGGCCCGTGCCTTCGGATCTATCTTCTTCTCAACTGCATAATATACGACAACGAATATAATTACTAGGAGCTATAAATAACATTATTAGAAAAATGGTCTTACGTGGAAACTATAGCAACCCAAAGATACAATTCTACAAACTACATAACAACTAAGCCAAGAACATAAACTTCAACCCAAAAATACATTTAGCTTGAGAGACACCACCAAGTTAATCAAAGATGGGTATAAACTCTTATACAGAATCCAAATTTCCAAAACTATGAAAGGAAAATCGTGTAAAAAGCCTCTAAAAATCCCAAAATAAAGTAAAATTTTAAGCTCATTCCAGCTCTTCATAAAGCAAAATAATAGAGTAGAAAACTCAGATCCTCTTTGCACATAGCAAAAGCAAGATAGAACTAGAACAAGTATTGCAAATTAAGAAAAAAAATAGTGAAACCAAAGTTGTACGAAACTAAATCCAAATCGAAATACCTTTGGGAGCCATTGGTTGCTGTTGCTGCCTCAAACCTTTCTAGACCCTAAACCAAAAACAATAATTGCGCAAGCAAACTTAAAAGCAGTTTAAAAGGGGAAAAAAACTAGGGAAAATGAAGAAAGATGCAGAGAGCAGACCTGTAAGATGCGGAGAAGCCGTTAGGGTATACTGGAAAATTAGGGTTTATAAATATATATTAGATGGGCTCCAAATAACAGCCCTAAATAACAAAAACTAAGCCATCAACGGTCATTTGTTTACCCTGACCCAGAAAGTGAAAAGGAATGAAACAGGCAGCGGCCCGGATTTATTCTCACGCGCTCACTCGCCTTCCATTAAAGCCCATTTCACGGATGCTGACGTGGGGAACCTTTAAACTTCTCTCTCTTTAGATTCCCAAAAAATGCCGCATAGATTTTTCTTACACCATGAGGCTGAAAGAGGGAGAAATAAGAGAGACGGCAGCTGAAACTCTCGGCCACTTAAAACGACAGTAACTACGATCTGCCCAAAGCTTTAAACGGCAACTCTTATGTTATCTCAGTCCTATCTTTCCACTTCTTCCTCTGCTTTTAAAACCCTCATCTTCCCTTCCTTGCTCTACTTGTGCCCGACGAAAAGTCTTTTCTTTGATCGCCTCCGTACATTTCTAGGCGATTATTTCTTCTTCTTCTTTTGGAAAAAATAGAAATTTTATAAATTAGATTGCTTTGACTTACTGCTGAATGGCTGGACCTTTGCCGACGATCAATGGGGTGAAGGATAACAACTTATGGAAAGGAATTGTCGCCGTTAGTGGAATCATGATTACTCTCGTTATCTATGGAGTTTTACAGGTTCGTATTTTTCTTAAAAAAAATTATGTGTATTTCTTTATTTGTAGTTTTTATCTTTGTATTCATTTTTAATTGAATCGCTTGTACCTCGGAAGAACTTCAAAAGCTTGAACATGTGGGTCTCCCTCTCTTTTAAATGTTTCTTCACAATGTAAACTGTTTATATAAAGAAAGTCAAACTCTAGATTTTAATGTCGTGGTCTTGAGCTCCTAGCATGATTGATTTTAGTACGATATACAAACCCAATACTTTTTTTACTACTATTTTGCAAGTTCTTCTGGGAGGATCTTGTTATACCTTTGCTTTGAAACTTGAAATTTGAAAAATAAAGAACGGGTTTTAGCTAGGTGATGGATTTCATCCAAAAATGTAAGTTCAATCTCTTATTTTGACGAGCAAGTCTATGATGGAATTGAAGATTTGAGTATTAATCCAGCTGCAATCAGGTTGATCTTTATAGTTAAAGGCTGCCTTAAACTAACAATAAGAATGTAGACAATGGTAGTTATGCTGTTGATGTCTCAACTTCTTTGATTGTCAATAGTTATGATTCTTTGTATTAGAAGCATGATCTTTGTCCAAAGTAGAATTATGTAGATACCTTTTTAATATCCGGTCTTCACTCTTGTTTGAAGCTGCAGGTGTTGTTTTGTTTACTCGTTAAAGATGGTTTCGTTGCAAGTGTTCTTTTGTTTTGAGGTGTTGATGGAAGTTTACTTTCACGCAGGAAAAGATTATGAGAGTCCCATATGGGGTGAACAAGGAATATTTTAAGTACTCATTGTTTCTCGTTTTCTGCAACCGTATAACAACATCTGCTGTTTCTGCTGGCTTTTTACTGGTATGCAACTGTTACTGGCAAGTTGCTGTGATTGTATGTAATATTTTTGTGTATTTTATTTATTTGCCATGGGCTTTATGACCTTATGAAATAGCCTAGAGATGAACCATCTATTATAAAAGATGGCAAGATTGACTGACATATTTTTCACTATTTTCATTTGCTTCTGTTTTTTTTCCTTTTTTCTTTTTTGGGGATAGGCAAGTAAGAAAAACTTGGATCCTGTTGCTCCAGTCTATAAGTACTGCCTCATATCAGTATCAAACATCCTAACCACAACATGTCAGTATGAGGTGAAGCTGTATCTTATATCAACATATAATGCAATTATGTTACTCATATTTGTCTTTGTATATAGATATTCTGAATAAATGCCCTTTATGCAGTTATGGTATAATAATTTTAATGAAAAAGTTTCTATGGTTCAGGCCCTAAAGTATGTCAGTTTTCCCATTCAGACTCTCGCTAAGTGCGCGAAAATGATACCTGTAATGGTAAGTTAGTTTTGCATGACTAATTAACAAGGCTTATGCATGCTATTTATCCAAATGGGTTTGGGCTCTTAACTTCATCCAGTGAATGCTTAATGCTAGTTCCCCATTATTTGTTGTCAATGGTTTTAAGCTGCAAAAATTTCTGACAACTCTGCCTTTTTTCATACAGGTTTGGGGAACTTTCATTATGCAAAAGACATATAAGGGATTTGACTATTTGGTAGCGTTTCTGGTGACTGTAGGTTGTTCAATATTTATACTATTTCCGGTAATATTTTGGTCTTTGTCAACAACATTCGTTGTTTTACCTTCTGGTAATAGAGCTTGATTGTGGGATGGAAGCGGCCAATTTTGGTTGTAATTTAACATTGAGAGGCATTGAACCACATATTATGCATAGACATTAGTTTAACTTGCTCAATCTGATGGTTTCTGCTATAGAAGAAGGATTCATGTATTTATTTTTATTCAATTTCTGATTAGCTGCTTTAGATTATGCTATGACTTCATTATACGTATACTAATTCAGCTCTCACTATAGGCAGGAACTGGCATTAGTCCTTACAGCAAAGGAAGAGAGAATACAGCTTGGGGTGTTTCTCTGATGGTTGGTTATCTTGGGTATCAATCTGAAACTTATTTCCCCTCAACATAAAAGATATTTGTTGTTGTTGATCCTTTCTGTAATAGGATCTCCAAAATACAAAGTGATATATGTAGCGTGATAGGTCTAAATTCTCTATTGTTGATTTATTAGTGGCATTCGTTGCATCGATTGCACTTATATTAGTGAAAAATTGCTCTCTCATATGAAGGCTCTTTTGGGCTGAAATATTTCTGTAGTCTCAAGTCATCTAGCATTTCTATTCTGATTACTTTTGAGAGAAGTTTTTAAATGTTCATTTCTACATTTAACAGGTTTGATGGTTTTACAAGCACATTCCAAGATAAATTATTCAAAGGATACGATATGGAAATGCACAATCAAATATTCTATACAACGTTGTGCTCTTGTATTCTCAGTTTTATAGGTAAAGCTTCCTTCAACGTAGTGTTAGGAATATCTTCTGTTTCACCTTTAAGATTTCTTTGTGTTGCATTCCACTGAATGATTACTGGTTGTGATATACTTTTTTTTCTTTACCGTCTAGGTCTTATATTACAGGGACATTTACTTTCAGCTATAGATTTTGTTTATCGCCACAATGATTGTTTCCTTGATATTGTATTACTTTCTACTGTAAGTGTTCTTTCCTTCCCTGTTTTTAGTTATATTACATCCTAATTGATGATAGAATCATGAGTATGTGTTCTTTCTTTTACTCTTCCCGACTTATAGAGAAGACGTAATTTGGGGCCCTAAATTTAAAAGGGATTATCTGTTATAGGTAGCTACAATTAGTCAATTCTTCATTTCTTACACGATTCGTACATTTGGCGCCCTCACATTTGCTGCCATAATGACCACAAGACAGGTATAGTCGAAGTTATGATAAAGTTGCAATGTCTCATTTTCTCCTAATGATATATTTTGGATTAATGGTGAATCCTCTGACTATTGTTTAAGCTGGTGAGCATCATGCTGTCGTGTGTGTGGTTTGGCCATCCCCTTAGTTGGCAACAATGGATTGGGGCGGTAAGTCCCTACTACATTTGTTTTAACTTTGTTGTTGATTTTCTGAAGCCTGATGATATTGATGCCTTTATCAGATCATCGTGTTTGGCTCCTTGTATACGAAAAACGTATTGAAAAAATTATCAATGAATCCCCCTGCTCCACAACCAAAACAAACACAGAACGAAGCTTCTAGTCTCATCAAAGAGATCCCTTAATATCTTCTGATCAAATTTTTGCACTAGTTGCTGCGTCTAATTCTATTCAAGTAGAAAATTGGCAATGTTAAAGCTGCATTCTGAAGCTTATCACCAAGACTCGTGTCCGAATGAAGTTATGAAATAGAATCTGCAGGTGCATTCTTGTGAAGGGATACGAATTATGGAACTACACTTCAAGTAAAGCACAAAAATGCTCTTTGTTTTGTTTACAGAAGGAAGTAGATGTATATGCAACTGCTGAGGCATATTAATGTAGGTCTTGTCTCTTTTTTATAAACATAGGAAAAGAGCTTTCAGCATATTACTGTAGGTCTGTTGTTTACAGAATGCTATCAGTTTTTTTAGTGCAATAATTCCATACAATCCCAGGACAAACTTTCAGCAGATTAAAATTTGAAGTTTAGATCCAGTTAGTTTATCCAACAAGTTCGGTTCGCATTTTGATATGGTCTCTCTTTCTCTGGGGTGTGTGTGTATGTATATGTGAGAGAATTGTAGGTTGAATTTCAATATGATTGACACCTTCAACGAACAGGGGAACTGGAATTGTATGATTTAAAAAATTCATTAGAAAAACTACAAATCATATTTGGAATCCAGAACAAGCCTAGAAAGGTAAACTTTTTATTTTATAATAATTAAAGTATTTTGGGATAATCAAGTGGCTGTAGTTTAGTGGTAAGAATTCTACGTTGTGGCCGTAGAGACCTGGGCTCGAATCCCAGCAGCCACATGATTTTTCCTTTTTCACGTCTCTGTCTTCCTCTGCTCATTTTTAATGAACCAAAAAAATAGCCATATACCTCAACTCTCCTCCTTGTCGATCTCCAGTTAAGTTCTGCGCTTGGTCATTTCTTTTAGGTGCGGGACATATAGGGAGTTACACAACTTCTATCTTATCATAAATGAATAAATGGTTTTACCAAAAAAAATGAATAAATGATTTGTATCAGCCATGATTGACAAATTGGTAGGTAAAAATATTCAATTTTGTTAAGCTACTTTGTAGATACAATGGTAAGTTCGATGATTTTATCATCATTAAATATTGTTAATATGGACCCTCATCATCTTCAACATGGCAGGATTTTGATCTAATAATTTAGAGAGTCCAATAAAAAAAGTTCCAAAACAAAAACTTCAACTCCCCACTTCCTCTTACTTTTAATTTTTTTTGAGTTCTTCTCTTTTGTTGAAGTTATTTTTGACGACGGCTTTTATGTCGTCTACTAATTTTTAATTTTTACGTTGATTGTATATGAATAAGATTTTTCACCTTTGATTAAGAATTGTTTATTCTTTTTCAGTTTTGTTGTTTTTTGTTTTACTTTGCCAGTCATTTTACATATATTTTTTTTAACTTTTTTCGTCTGTTTATATGGAGTTTGTTTGTCTGCATTTTTGTAAGTTTGTCTGTCTTTGTGATAATATTGTTTGTTATTATAAAAAATTAGTACTCAGATAACAAGAATTATCTAGCGTTTTTAGTTACAAGATGACTGACGGTATGCTATTTTTTTGATTCTTTTATGATAATTTGCTGGTATGCCAAGAACTTGCAGTGAAATATTTTTATTTCATACAATTCAATATACTTTTTTTGTTCAATAAATAAATAAATAAAAATCAAATTTTATGAAGATCTGATAAATTTTTTTGAAAACTTTGAAAGACGTAATACTAGTTATTTTAGAAAACTGAGTGCCTAATTAAAATTTTTATAAAGAATATGAGATTTATGAAAAATTTTAACAATTCTAAAAAGTTTAAATACAAATTTTTAAAAATGAAAATTTGTTAGAATTTTCGACAAATCTTTTACTTTTTCGATGTCAATGTTACTAAGGAAGTGGGGTGAATTAATCAGACTCTGATTGATCAACAGTTCTTTTTAACAAACAAACAACAAGATTGTTCATTCAAACATCAAGAAATTATAACAGTAAACACAATCCGTTGAGGATAGAGTAAATCCAATTAGAAAGACAGGAGTTCGAACTGTAACCCAATCGACCAAAAGTTTGTTTCCATGGCGAGACCAGAAGAGTGTTATAATACCCCATAAATTCCGATCACAAAATAAGTATATATTTTATAGAGTAAGCATATTTGGTCGGTTGGCCAAACTGCTTAATTTTATTTTCTTATTTTTTTAAGTTATGAAATCTATACCTACCAAGAGCATCTCTTATTTTTTTAAAGTCTTTTATTTTCCTTCCTTTTTAGATAAAATTAAAATTAAAATAAAAATAAATTTGTCAAAAAATATATTTTAAAAATGGCTTAAATGAAAAATAGGTGCCCAAAGTATGCATTTTTTAAACTTTAGGTGCCTAAAGTTTTTTTTTGTTGTAAAAATAGGTGCCTAAAGTTTCAAAAGTTATAATTTTATGTGCTTGACCGTTAATGAGTGTTAAATTTTTTTAACCAATCAATACTTGACATGTGGCATATTTGGAGTACCTAAAATTTTAATTTTTAAAACTTTGGGCACTTATTTTTATAAAAAGTACTCTAAGCACTTAAAATTATAATTTTTTAAAACTTTAAACACTTATTTTTATAAAAAATATTTTAAATACCTAAAATTAAAAAATATATACTTTAATCACCTATTTTCATTTAACCTTTTAAAAACTGACAAGAACATTGACAAGGTTGTAATAAATCATTATTAGATTATGTTAGCAAAATCTTGTGATCCAAAATTCCCATTATGGAATATATTAACACAAAAGTAATACAACCGACACAACCTCACGAGGTCACATCTACTTATTTACATATTGTCTTCATCCAGACAAACCAAAAAAAATATAATATAATATAATATAACTAAAAAAAAAAAAAAAAAGGAAAACACCCACTTTCTTGTATGAGCCAAACAGAACAGTTTTTCTAATTTTACCATGAAAAATTGAGAGTCGCCGCGGTTAACAGGCCACGTAGCGTGGTAACTCCATATTTTCACCTACTGAGCAAGTACCAATAGCATTAGCAAGGTTCTTTCTTTTTTACACGTGTCCTCATCCTTCAACGAAATTCTCTAGCTATCGGAGAACAAAGACGGATAACGAAACAGATCGTAAGGAGCCCACAAGGAATCCAACGGACACGGTTTTTTAGAGTCGATCCTCAGCCATGGCTTTCCCTTACCGCTCCAATGCAACAAGCTAACCGGACCAGGGTGCAGATCCCGGCATAAGCCTTCCAAGTTGTCACCGCCGAGCCCGTGCTGGTTCCACCGGTGCTCCATCCCTTCCACGTCACCGGCGAATACTAACAAAAATGGAGGCAAAGAACCAAGCTCGTAGATACGATGTCGTTTCTGAATCCTCATCCAGTTCTCTAATTTCTCTGTATATTTCCCTTCTCTCCATTTCCACAAATCGATTACCATAACGCCAGTGTTGAAGTAACACGGGTCCCTCGATCTCCCTTTAAACGACGCCGTAAATACCGGGTTCGACCAGAATTTGGAGGTGAAGTAGCTGGTGAAGTTGGCGTGGCAGTACTCGGGAGCTCCCAACACGTGGCCTCCCAAATTGATGTTCCATAGATTGATGACGTCATTGACGACGATGAGGTCAGAGTCAAAGTAGATGATCCGGCGGACTCCAGCTGGGAACAGATCAGCCAAGAACATACGCGCGTAATTCAAAGGCTGATCCAACGCACGTCGGATGGAGGACGAGATCTTCCCCTTGACGAGGTTAGTGTTGAAGTAGTAGACGTGGAAGTTGAGGTAAGGGAACGTGGTGGTAATGGCGTGCGTGAGTTTTGAACTGTGGCTGTGCGTGGTGATGAAATGGAAGACGATGTTCTCGGGACACGTGGCGTGGTGGAGGACGGAGTAGACTCCGGCGACGGAGCCGCGGAGGTAAGCGGTGTCTAAGGTCATGGCGATGTGGATAATGGAAGGGTTGTGAATCTGTTTGTCGAGGGATGACCATGTCGTTCTGGGACATTCTCTGCCGTTTCGAAATGCCGGCGCTTCTCGAAGGGAAGGTAACTCGGCAGCGCAGAGATTGACCGCGACCGTTAAAATTAAAAAGAGATGGATAAGTTTAGATGGAGGCATGGCTGTGGAGGAAATGAGGAAGCGTGACGGTAAGAGAGATAAGGGAGAATATTGATAAGACGGGAGTGGGGGCCAACTCGGGACAACGCCAGGCTGGCAAGACGTTTCTTTTGTCAGCTGCACTCTCGATTGCAGGAGGGAGTGATTTGTGGTTCTGGTTGCACCGTACGAAGCATTGGAGCGGTACATCCGGCCATCGCTGTGGGGTTTTAGATCTTGCGCTATTGTTGAATCGAACGGATGATATTGTTTTCATCCGGGGGAAGAATGTGGCTGTGTATGTTACTGCTTTTGCGGAGCAAAATACATCTTCTGAGAGATCAAAGGAGGTTAAATTCAAGGAAAACTCTTATTTTATATTGTTTGCTTTTAGTAATTGTAGCCAACAATTGTTTTTAATTCTTTTTGGTGGGGAATCTATAGGGAACTACATAAGTTCTGTCTATTATATAGATCATGTGCATCAACTTAATGTGAAGCAAATATTACTGTTGAGGCATCCAGCTAGAGGATTGGCAAGCTGTTTTGCTTGTAGAATTAACTAATAAAGTTCTACTTCACAAGTTTATCCGTTTCTAATTAAACCTTTATGTTTACAAACTGAATTCCAACACATTGCCTCAAATTTTGATGTTTTGTCTCTAGATTAGGATGAAGTATGTTGTTTCTAGGGGCTAGGGTGAATTAATCAGATTCTGATTAGCGTTTGTTTCATCATTAAACTTGTTTTTTTAAACACTGATTCAAATTCTTGGTGTTGTTTAGGTTTGCCTACAAACAACATCAAATGTTGCAAGGAATGATATGGTGCAGTACTTCGATACAGCCATATAGGTACCTCCTTTTCATCTGAACGCACGACCTAATCAGATTCTGATTAGCGTTTGTTTCATCATTGCTCTTAGTGTTATATTGATATGTTCGTTTCTTTCATTGTCTTCTACCCGTCATTGCCATTGTTGCTTTTGATGGCAACTGATTTTGGTGTCTACTCGTTTGTTACTATGCAGGCCCAAAACCAAATTCTGCAAAAAGTAATGAACAACATATCATGTCATTCTGTGTTCGACATCTTTGCAATGTTTGATGTTTGTTACTATCAGGTCTCATTTAAACGAAGCACCCATAACCCATACTAGTGTTATTGGCCAAGTACAGGATGGAGGAGGAGGCTGTCAGATGCGATTGCTAATGCCTAATAGTCGATTCAATCGCATGGCTAAGCTCCACTGTACTTGGAAGCAACAACACACAAAGGTATACTGTATACAACATGCATACCTCATTTTTACCTACGATAGGTTTTACTTACATACACGGCAGACCATGAACTTTATGTTAGGGAAGGAACTTATAAAGTTTTAGAGAGGAAGAAATAAATTTTTAATAGAAAATATATATAAAATTTTTAAAAAAATTATAAACCATATATGAATTTTAAAATTTTAAATTGCGACTGTCCTCCAGCCCCTCAGTCCATCCTTGCTTATATACTGATTTACAGGGGCTCCTGATGAATCTTCAGATAGAAGTTTTTTTCCTAGTAAAAGGAAAAGTGAAAACAAATGGTTTTCATTTAAATTGTCTGCTATTGGAAACTTTAAACAAAGATAACCTAATTAATATTAATTACACAAGTATGCTTATTTTCAAGCTTAAATTTAAATTTCTAACTTTAAACCCTAAAAATCTAACCACAAACCCTAAATCTTAAACCTTAAATTATGACCATGAATCTTAAATTCTACCCCCTACAACATAAATTCATAACCTCTAAATCCTAAACTAAAACTTTAAACCCCTAAATAATCCCACTTGTAGAAATTTTATTTTTTACCGTCTGTGTATAGTATAATAATCCATTAATCTATAACCTGGGTAATATTAACTATTTTTTAATTCAATAATTGAATAATAATAGCATTGTCTCCAAAAAAAAGTGAAGAAAATGAACAAAGATATTTTCGATGTTTATAAGATCTGATTTTTGTCATCCACGACCCTTTGGTCCCTCCTTCACTTTGCCCGTATATTTTCATTTTTTCTACAATATATTATCAATTTCGAACTCGAATTGTTTCTTCCCTTTTTTAAATTTTATTATTTAATTAATTATGAATTTATTTGATAATTTAGATAAAGGTTTAGACTGCTGAGACAGGATCGGACTCTGGTAACCAATCAATGAAGGGTCTATCACTCAGGAGACATGTAGATGAACCGGGAGAGCTATTCAGATCATGTATATCAGCGGAGCTTTTTCGACGTACGTCACTTGGCTTAACACTGTTCTTCCTACTATTTTCAAGACAAGGCCTGGGAATTATAGGCAATTGAGATGAATTACAAGGTGCATAAGGCTTAGAATTCTGGCTATCAATACGCCTAGGGCTGATAATGAGTCTAACCAGCCCGAAAGCTGTTAGGATTCGGCTCGAAACCTTAACAATCGAATGGCCATGAATCAATATAAAGCTAATGAGTTTTATATAGTGTAAGTAAATCCTAACCCTATATTGTAATCACTAATTTTTATTCGACTTTATATATATATATTAATACTAGTTTGATTTTAGTTTAATGTTATTATTATTAAGTGGGTTGTAATAATAAAAATAATAAAAAATAAGACCCATTTAAATTAAAGTCAGTCCAGTCCATTACAAACAAATCCAACATCCAATTTTTTTACATTGGCCCGATAGGGCCCATCTGATTAATTCCTAAGCCTAAATAAAAAATCCTAGCTAATTTGATATCTTTTTCTTTTGTAATCGCCTAATTTCCACCGTTAGATCAGATCTGATTTAACGGTCCAGATGCAACTAAGAGAGACCATTCAGCTGCTCTACGTGCGCGTGCACATACGATTCAGCTCTCCTACGCGTCACGCGCCCATGCCCTCTCCACCGCTTCATCTCTTCCGTCACGTGGCACCACCGCTGGAGATTATGCCGCCACTGTACGACCAACGTCTTTTCCCCCAACCACCGTGCGTGCGGAAACAATAGAAAAATAAAGATGTTAAAACCCTTTCTTTCATTGTATTTTCCCCAACTAATGCAATCGAAAATTGGGGTTAAAATCAGATGTAACAATCCATTGTAATATTAGATTTTAAAGAATCAATACAAGAAGAAAAGAAAAGCTTTGAGAGGTAAAAAAATTATTTTTCTCTCTCCCTCTTCCTAAGTAAGATTTGTTAAAAGAAAAAACAAAACACTAAAAGACAAAATAATCTTTTTAGGTATAATAAAAAGACTAATATTTATTTTATAATAGATGAATTAAAATATTTTCTTTTGAATTTGAACCAAACATACAGCTCAAACTAACTATATATATGAATTTGAAAACTTCTATTGTTAATCTTCGTAAAACGAGTCATGACTCATGTGCCTGTTGCTTGGCATTGGGGGAAGGGTTCATTGAAAGCTTTTACGTAAACTGTATGCAAAATATTGAATTTCATAGATATATTCGGTAAATGAACAGAAATCCATCATCCTAAAAGAAATTCTGTGTATGTTTAATATTAAAAAATTAAAAATTAAAATATTTATATTAAATTTGACACCGGACACCATAACTTATAAATCTATTTTTTTTTAATATTATAGCATGTATAAAATATTAAAAAATAGAGAATTTTTATTCTTCGAATATATTTATTTGTTTGACCTATTAAAGTGATCAAGTATTGAGGAGTTTTATACTTTTAGATTAAGCTTGAGCAGTCAAAACATAGGTTCAGTTATTATTATTATTATTATTATTATTATAGCAATTTTAAATTGTAAATCAGTAGTTTGTTATTCCTCAAAAATAATATTCTCTTTGTCCTACTCAATATGTTTTTTTTTTGTGTTTTAAAATTATCTCACTTAAAATGTTTCATTGAAAAAATCAACAACTTTTATAAGACACATTTCCCTTTATACTCTTTTTTTAGTTTCCCAATAAAATAAAATTCAACTTTTTAAGGATAAAATTATCGTTTTAATTATTTTACACTATATTTCTTACACATTCTTAAACAAACTTTTTTTTCTCTAAAACTGTGTGAAAAGTCAATAATGGACAAAATAAATGGGACGTATGGAGTATTTTTTTTTTGAACATATTTTTTTAAAAAAACATTTTTGTGAACTAATAGAATTTAAATCTAATTATAAACTCATTAATTTTGAAATAAGTTAGCAAAATAAGATACTAAATCCCTTTGGCAATAAGTATACACTTTGTAGACAAAGTGATTCGAACCCATGTCTCCTGGGATAAACATCATCTGTTTTTTTATTGGAACACTTGTTGGGTTCAACAATATTAGAAATTTGAGTATTGATGTTGTAAATAGAATAAATTAGATTAAGAGGACTCTCCCCATAATAAACATTTACTGTATTTAATTCAGATCAACCATCTGATAAATCAGATAACGATGATTATAAAAAAATAATCAGTTTGTCAACTTACACTATATTGTTTTTTCCAATTAGTGAAATCTTACAATTATTATTTAAAAAATATGCAGGCATCCCAAATTAAAATTGATGCAAATCAGGATGTAAAAGACAACGAACGTGGGTAATTCACGACTCCCTCATGACAATGGCAGGGGTAACAACACGTTAACCGACCCAACAAGATTGATAAAAATATTCATTCAAATGTTTGAATGTATATTCAAGTATGGAGGATATAGTCATAAGAGAGGAGATCGATCAAAGCAAGAGTCTTACGTTTGCCTCCACCTTGGATTGACAGATTATAGGTCTCTTTTAACTCTATTTCTTTATGCTTGCATTTACATTTCGATCTTGGTAGTGTTTTTATTTGTGTCGTATTTATCGTGGTTGCGGATATAATGTGTGTTGCTGCGGTCAATTGCAATTAATATGAGCAGTGAATATTGCAGATGGAGAGAACCAAAACTGCAAAATAACAATATTTGCACCGGATTGTGGCTACTATGAAAATTCTTTGCATGCGTCACAAAAGCTTTTACTTTATCATAATTCATATCTTATTGATGTTCTTTTAATATAATAATGATTCACCACGTCTACTTGTTACCAGAACTTTTGTAGGGACAAACTTGAATCCTTCATGGGAAAAATTCTTGGTTGCATCAGAAGGTATGCGAATACAAATTTACAGTATTCACTGCCGATGAGATACTTTCTCCTCGTTAGCAGTCAACACAAATTTGTATATTCTATAGCTAGAAAACGCTTTTATTTGCCACCCTTATGCCTAAAACAATATAATGATTCTAACACGTTCACATAGAGTTCACTTAGTGCCCTTGACAGCACTTAGCTGAAGTTTGAACTTTGATCTTACAAACACAGTTGCGAACTTGTTTAATGTTTATACATGCGAGGTTCTGCATCTCTTGACCATTAGCTATACTTTTCTGCAGATGATCCGACACAGTGTCAACACACCTCGAGCCCTCTTGGAAATGGTGCAATCGTGGAGACATCTGACAAGAAAATAGTGGTGCTGCAAAGGAGTAATAATGTCAGTGAATTTCCTGGGCATTTTGTTTTCCCAGGGGGACACCCTGAGGTAATACGTGTTGAATGGTAAACAATAGATCTTCTTACTTTTCGATAGCAAGACCAGGCTTTTCTTTTGTAGACAAATTTAAATTACCGTGTTTATCTACATTCATAGGTGTTTCTTATAATTTGTTTGGACAGCCTCAAGAAGTTGGCATAGAAACGCACAAATTCAGCAAGGACTCAAAAGATTCTGAGCTTGTCAATGAAAAGGTTTCCCAAGAGATGTTTGAAAGCATTACTCGTGAAGTTGTTGAGGAAATTGGAGTACCAACTACACATCTCTAGTAAGTGAGGGTCACTTTGTTGTTGGTGCTGCTTCTTTTTGTTCATGGTTCTGAATTGTCAAAGTACTTGAATCATTTCTTCCAAATAGCTCCTCCTTATTGTTGCACGGGTTTTAAATTTTCTATTATAATTTATACCCCATATGAGATTTGTCGATTGTAATCTGGAATACATGAGAAATCCACATAACATAGACAATGATGACATTTTCCCAAAATTCCCATCACAAATACATCTTGATATAGTCGAAAGTTCATTGTTATTTCAACATAGCTTTCTTCCCAGTTTCTTGATTGAATTTCTTTGTTCAAGGAAACTATATTGTTGGTCCTGGTTGTGTCCTTGATAATTGATTTTATTGTCCATTTATAATTATTTTCCTTTGAAAAGTGTTTTGATATAGGCTTCTTTCTTGTTCCTGCTTGCAGTCAGATCCTCTTTTTATCGGCATATCTCGCAGGATTTTGAATGTTAGACCAGCTATATTTTTCTTTATTAAATGCAGTCTCGAATCAAAAGAAATTCATCAACTATATTCCAAGGCACTCAAGTTTATACAGTCTCAATGGTAGGTGTTTCTCATATTGTTTTTCTCCTTTGAACTTCTTTTCTTTTAAAATGATAGAATTTGATTCTTATTTTGCACAATTTATGCTTTTATTTATCGTTATTAACAAACCTTGGTAATGCGTCGTTGGTGGCACATTTTTTTGGTATTTTCATTAATTAGCGCTATTGCGGTGATGTTGAGTGAGACCTTCACCAATGACTGTAGCATAGCATGCATCAAGAATCCACTAGTAGTGTAAGTTGATTGGAGTACTTTCCTTCCTCTACCTAGACCACCAGACAATTTTAGACACACAATGGACATGAACAAGAAGAATAACTAAAAATCAACATAAAGCACAACACGACACAACACAAAAAGTTAACATGAATACGACACGATTCTACAAACATGTTAAAGCGTATATAACACAACTTGTTAAAGTGTCAAAGATTCAACATGGATACAAAAATTGTCAAGTCTTACCTCTACCCCTGTCTCTTTCCTTCCTGCATGTGGCTGTGCTATCGAATAAAACTCATTTTGTCCCGTGAAAGTTGAATATGCAGTTTTTAAACATGTTATTCCGTATTGTTGATCAGATTGAACTAGAGCAGATGACATCAAAAATGCCTGGCTGCCATCAAGGCGGATTCAACATCTGATGCTAGCTCACAATTGCTTCTCTCTTCAAGATTTCGCCTCTTCTATATATTTCCATCTTAACTTTGCTTAATATGATTTCAGGGCAACAACGTTCAGTTCATAAATTTTGATTTAATTAGAATACCATTTTAACTGCTTTCGAGGAATTTACAGGCTATGTTGTATAGATGCTTATTCAATAGCACCCTGTGAGGGAAAACGTGAAAATAACTCAAACAAAAGGATTTGATTCTATTGAGGGCATTTTCTTCTGCTGCTCTGTTAAATTTCTTGATTCCTACTTACAAACAGATTCTCTCGTGGAAAACTTGCTTTCAGGTTTGCATGTTCGAATTTGCATTTGGTGTTTAAACATGATGCATGCATTTTTAATTTTATGTAATTATACATGTGAAATTTAATTTTATGTTTTGCAAACCACTAAAATAATTATTGATATACTATACTTTTACATTTACAGGTTACATGAACAAATAATTATATTTACTCATTATAAAAATAAATCAAAATAGATAAATTTACAATTGAATCAAAATAAAAAATTATGCATATAACTAAAATAAATCCAATTTTTGTATGTAATTACTCGAAATCAGAATTTATATATTACATCACATCTTTGAAATTTATCCAAAAATAAAAAAAAAAAATAAAGCAAAATGCTTCCATCCAAAGCCCAAATGAAGCAAATGAAGTCGAGGAAGGTATTGTTTTACGTTTCGCAGGCCCAAAAGCTTTAGGAGAAAAACAAAACAAGATCCCATCGTTAACTTTTCAGTTTCATATCTTTAAGATTTTTGTAAAATTATCAAAATAAAACCCTAAAGGAAAGCTGATCTTCTTCTGTTGAGTGGAATTATAGAATAGGAAAGACAGATGGATGATGAATTGCTGGAATTGCAGAGGCAGTTCGAGTTCGCACAGCAGGCGAAATCGAGCATCCGGTTGTCGGAGCGGAACGTCGTTGAATTGGTCCAAAAGCTCCACGAGCTTCATATCATTGATTTTGAACTTCTCCATACTGTTTCCGGCAAAGAATATATCACTCCCGTAATACGCTCTTTCTCTCTCTCTCCCTCTCTCTCTCTCTCTCTGTCTCTCATGTTTGGTTGCGGAGAAAATACAGAACACAACAAGAAAAAAAGCACTTGCATTTTAAGCTAGTGATGGTTATTTCTGGATTGCACAATGAATCATAACGGCCGTTTGGTTCTCATCTACATGTTACAAAGTGCACGTGATTCCTGTATAAATTTCGAATAGCATCTTGTTGTTGAGCCATGTATATTTGATTCATTACAAGTGACTTAATTTGAATTTTGTGATTGTGATGATCTGTTTGTATCAGGATCAATTAAGGCATGAAATTTCTGGGGAGGTGAAGAAATTAGGACGTGTTTCTTTGATTGATCTTGCGGATACTATTGGGGTGGATTTATATCACGTTGAGAAGCAAGCTCAGCATGTCGTTTCAGAGGATCCAGGGCTCATGTTGATTCAAGGAGAAATTATATCACAATCTTATTGGGATACCGTGGCTGAAGAAATCAATGAGAGACTGCAGGAATGCAGTCAAATTGCTTTAGCTGAACTGGCTGCACAGTTACATGTTGGCTCTGAGTTGGTGGCATCTGTCTTGGAACCTCGCCTCGGGACTTTGGTAGCATATTTTGCTGGAAATTAATTTTGTGACAGAGAGAAAATTGAGGGATAACTTATTTTGACAGTTTTATTTTGTTTTTTTTTTCTGCTTGTTTTTTAGGTGAGAGGTAGACTTGAAGGTGGGCAGTTGTATACACCTGCTTATATAGCTCGCATCAGTGCCATGGTTCGTGGTGCATCCAGGGGTATCACAGTACCAACAAATTTGTCTTTATTGTGGAGCACTTTGCAGCAGCTTTTGCAAGAAATGGAAGGAGCCACTGGGATAGCTGTTGAAGGCTCATTCTTCCAATCGCTTTTCAATGGGCTGGTTAAGGAAGGGGAGGTTCTTGGAACACTTCGTGCTGGAATTCATTGGACTCCAACTGTATGAAACATGATCTTTTCATTTGATGTTTGTATGGATTTACATCATAGAATAAAGAATTCTATGGCTTTCACATTCCTCATTGATACTACTCTCTAGCCTAGTTGTGATTTGTTATTGAAAATCAAAATCAGTTGCGAGATGTGACTTTTTAACCTCACTTTTATTAGCAAGGAAGGCAGCTTCTTTGCAGTTTTCTCAAGGTACCAGTTTGAATGGAAGAATTCAATGATTTAAACTGTTTTTTCCCTTACTCAAGTAGTGCTAGTAGTCAACATGAAAGCTGCTTCTGTTCTTTTTCTTTCATCCTGGTAAACTCGGAAAACACACCAATGAAAGAAATGGGGAAATCTGAGGAGTCTGTTAGTTTGTCTTTTGAAGAAATCCAAGTTAATTGTAATGTTTTCTTTTTTCAAGATTTTAATAATTGAGTGTGATCATGCAACAGGTTTTTGCTATTGCCCAAAAGGAGTGTGTTGATTCTTTCTACTCACAGGTATGTTGCCTCACACTTTGGATTTTTTTGTAATCTTATTTGATGTAGATGCCTATAGAGAGACATTGCATGCATCTCAGAAGATACCTCTCTCAAAGTTGTCAGTTTATGTATTTTTGTGATGGTTCTGTTCTACATATTTATTCTGCCCCTCTACCCCTGAAGTCTGTTATTTTTGTAATGCATATTTCTACGGCTGTTTCCAAGAAGGCTGTAGTCAAACAAATGCTGAGGCCTTGGTAGTTTATTGCACTTTTGCATAAAATCAATAGACTAATGTTATAGAACATGTATTTGAATGCATTCAAAGTATCACTTTTTTAAAAAGTAATGTTCCATCAACAGTTCCAGATTATTAAGCGTGACTGCACATATTCTTTGATTTACTATATTTGTAAGCGTTCTGAAAATTATCAGTATATCAAATTATGTTCTCTTTGCATGTTAGATAAACATCACTGTATCCTCATTTTGTCTCTCTTGCTTACAGAACTCTTTTATCAGCTATGACTCTCTGCAGAAGCTTGGAATTTCCCAGCCCATTCAGTACTTGCAGGTAATTTATTGCGTTGAACTATTAACACAACAAACATATTGTGTGGTTATTATGCCAAATTGGATAATATATTATGGTTTTTATTGAATTAAAATCTCGGTTGTATTCTCCAATTTAGCCCAGATATCCTGAAGGCATACCACTAGTTACAGCATTTGTTCACCCCTCAATGATTGAGATGTTGGATGCTGCTATTGAGGATGCAATTGAACGTAGTAGCTGGTAAGAACTACAGATAAGACTTCATAATTGGCGACCATGTAATTTTTCAGTTCATGGTGTTTAACATAACCTTTTATCCTGAGATGGAACTTTTGAGGATTAATTGTTCATAAATATTCAGGATTTTACATCTGAGGATGTCATTATATTTGTGAAAAAATGTTTGTGAAGTTTTTCAACACGATCTTATTGCATTGTGTGGGTCAAGGTCATTTTTCTTTTTGATTTGTTTATCCCTGGTCTAATTGAATTGAACACTGCAGGCTTGATTCTGTTTCTCTATTGCCCACATCCTTTGGAGCCCAAGATGCATCTAAGATTTTGTCCCTTTGCCCTTCTGTTCAGTCAGCACTCAAGGTAACTTGTTATTGTCCCTTCTGGTATTTGATCTTATACTTTTATTCTATTTGTATTACATATAGGTTTATTTCATGTTTTTCTTTTTCAGGCTAATAAGGCACTCATCGTAGGGGATTCCTATTTATTTAGCAGCAGCTTTGTGAAGGTAGGACTTTTGAGATGATTTCTATCAAGTATTTCAGATTTGTTAAAGAAACCAGCCTCTAGTAACACTTTTCTTGACTAATATCAAAAAGTTCCTGTATATGCACAGCATGTAATTATACTGACATTTATTCTGACATGAAGTTTATAAGTGGGACTGACATATTCGGTCAAATTGGTGCAGTTTGCCACGATTTTAATTGAAATGAAAGGTAATGAGGAATCAGACGTTTTGGTTATTAATAGCTTTAGCTGTTGTATCTTGCATGACAGCAAAATCTTAATAGCAGTCCCACTGATTTGTGGCAAACTTGTGGAGCAAGAAAAACTAGTTTTATCATTTGAATCCGACGGTAGAATTTCTCTTTTCAAATTTAACATGTTATGGATGAATAAGTTTCTTTCTCCAAGGGTCCATAAGTAATGGGATGCTGACATGTTTGCTTATTTAGCCTTCAAGATTGACTTTTTAAAATATCTAACACTGCAATTTTTGGAGTTCAATTTTTTGCTTGCCCCCTTCTTCTGGCTAACTTTTTTTTTAGCCAGATTTAACACCTAACGCCCTATGCCTAACATTCCTTACTTCCCTATGCATGAATTTGCAGTAAAATTATAGATCTGGATATACTAATTGAAGTCTGCATTCATATTATGCCCTCTTTGATTCTCATAAAATTAGGTGCCCACACTTTCTGTCCTTGTTGGTTAGGATGTCTATGATCGTGTAGAGAAAGAGATGGAAACGCTTAGCCATGCAGGGTCTTCCACTGTTGTGCTGGGTGATGATTTGCATACGGTCAATGAAGCTAAAAGCGGACATGATTTAAGCAAGTCTTCAGATACAGCTGAAACTGTTACTGAGAGTGGTAACAGAAAACGTGGAACTGAGAAAGGAACAAAGAAGAAAAAGGGAAAATCCTCCGGAACGAAAACAGTGTCAGCTGATGGTGATTCAGACAACGAGGATTACATCCCCACCAAATCTAAGAAAAACCAGAAGAAAGGCAAGGATGCATCTTCCTCTCAAGTTGTGGATTCAAGAAAAGTAGCTAAGAAGGACTCAATCAAAGCGCAGGAGGAAAATGTGCCTTCAGAAGAATGGTTAATGCAAAAGCTTGCGGCTCTGCTTCCTGATTTTGAAGAACAAGGTCCATAAGTTGTTGTTATCCATCAATTACCATATTAATTTTGGCTTTTTATCTGACTTGTGATGTATTTGGTGGTCTGTTTGTCAGGTGTTGATGATCCTCAAACAATTCTTATATATTTGGTTGACTATTTAAGACCTAAGCTAATAAATTATTGGAAGAAGAGAAGAAAGGCATTGTTCACAGGAAATGTGGAGAAAATGAAACATTTGCTTGATAATGTGCAAAGGAAACTTGATGAGGTTGGCATGGTTTCCATCACAATTGTTTTTGTTTAGATTTCGGTTTTTTATCTAGTATTATGCACCCATTTCTCTTGGAAGTGTTGTTGATTTCCCTATTCTGCATCTTAAGTTGACTAATATTTCTTCTCTCTTTACTGATCTTGTCTCGTTGCAGTCTTTCTTAAATATGCAGCTTTACGTGAAGGCATTAGATTTGTTTGAAGATGACCAATCAACTTCTGTAAGTTCTTCCTACAATGGTTTATTTCAAAGAGATTGCTTTCAGTGATGAAATGGCTTATGATGTGCTTTTCTGTTTGATAGGTTACTTTGCACAGGCACTTGCTTAGAACTGTTGCCACTTCAATAGCTGATATACTTTTCCATAATCTGGTAGGACTTATGTACCACTTGTTTTAATTTACTTCCTATGCTCCTATTCTGATGATGTAAAAGTATGTCTAATGATTTGTGATTCATCCGATCTAGGACATACACAACAGATTAAAAAATGGGACTCAAGTTGAAGATTCTCAAAATTCAGAAAGCATTTCCCTTGGCCCTGGTGAAAGAACTGCTATAGTATGAAATGATTCATAATCCATTTAAATTTCTGACATGGATAAAGTTGTGTGGTCATTAGTTTTGATACACTGCCTTTTGCTTGTTCAGGCTAAGAGCCTTCCAGAAAATCAGGCTAAAAGGGCCCTGGCAGTTGTTGAAGCTTTGGAAGGGAAGGTCAGTTATTGTTTATTAAAACGGGAATTATGTGGACTTACCTATTTCTGATTGTAATCGCTATGAAAACATTGTGTTCTTTCTCTTAAATTATTCATCTCTATTTTTTGTTAAGGAGAGCAGATCCTCTCCATGTATTGCCTATTACTATATTTTTTTAAGATATACTTCCATGTATTGTAACCTGGATTTTTGTATTCATCAGCGGGTGGAGACATTCATGACTGCACTGAGAGACCTGGTTGAGGAGAGGTTATGTCCGTTCTATTAAATTTTTCTTGGCATATTTTGTGCGCTTTGGGTTTTTCTTTTTTACTTAAAGTTAGTAACTACGTTGACCATATATACTTAATATTCTATGTTCCCTTTTGCAGCGGGTTATTCCTGAAAAAGCTTGACAAAAAATTGGAAAGGACTCTTTTGCATTCATACCGCAAGGTATTCTTACTCTGCTTGATTATATTGATTTGTAAAGTACACACTGTATCCATTTCGTTGCAAGACCTTTATGCTGTTAAAGCTTTGCAGCAATATTTTATCAAGGCTCGGCCTGTGGTGGCATGTCGAGGCATGCTTGTACATAATCTTCTTCCGTTGCTGTCAAAATGTTATATGACAGAGCTTCTCATGTGATGTCCTTGTTTGTTGTTTTCAGGATTTGACTTCACAAGTATCTGCTGAAACGGATCCAGTTTCTCTTCTGCCGAAAGTTGTTTCCCTACTTTACATACAGGTCAGTACATAGAACACCCAATTATGGATTACTTATATCTGAATGTCTAATAATCTTTTTAACATTCTTTTGCTAAATTCAAATGTGGATGCTATTCATAGGTTCACAGTAGAGCTCTTCAAGCCCCTGGAAGAGCAATCTCTGTTGCTGTAACTCAATTGAAGGTATGGTGCCATAAAGCTCTCCTTTGTAAATTGTACACATTCTTTTTTGCTTTATTTTTATTGAAACGTTTAAGAACATTTTTTGCAAAATGTGTCCATTTTCGTTTTCAAATATGCTTTTCTCCTTCGGTTTGAACTGCCTAGAGATATTCGAAGGACTAGTAAAATCTGAAACTTTGTTGGGATATTGTTGATTTTGTATGCCACCGACTTGTGCATTGAACCCAAAGTAGCAATGTTTTTGTATCTGATGATTGCAAATTATAAGGTCTTCATTAATATAAATCAGTATGACTAGCAGCAAATTCCAATGCCTCTTCATCTTTAAGACATGCATTGAACACAAAATAGCACCTTAGATCATCTGTTTTAGCTTAGGCTATATGCGTGAACTTGTTGCGTAAATCATGTATTTATCCTTATTGGGCTTTCGTTTAAATAGTTTAATACTGCTATGTGATGCTTTTTTGTTTCTTATTTTAGGATAAACTAGATGATTCGGCATACAAGATCTTGACAGATTTCCAAACTGCAACGGTGACACTTTTAGCACTTATTTCTGCTGCAACCGGTGATGTAAGTAAAGTTATACAATTTTTATTGTTACAATGTAGGTGTTTAAGCAAAGTTGTCATACTTTGGCAGTCGGCAGAACATTTCTGATTTACTGTTCACTAGGGAACAAGGGGTTTTTATGTTAAAAGATATTTATGCATTTGAATTGTACTCCACATCTCTACTTCATTATCTCAATCATCATCATCATCTTTTTGTTTTTCCTGAAGCTAGCCATCGATTCATGCTAATTCCTTTGTTGTTTGTTGCAGGAGCAATACTGTTCATCTGATAGAATAACGAGTAAAAGGGAGGTTTTGGAGAGCCAAATGCCGGCACTAAAAGCTTTGGTTTTAGGCTCCGCTCAAGCCTAGTCTTTTAGGTGGGATAAAAACTCTCTTGTTATAGTTTCCCCAACTTCCTCAATTTATCCCTTCTCTTAGGCTAACTAGCCTGAAAATTATTCTCAAAAGGAAAATTGTTTAGAAAAATAAAAAGTTGATGTGGAATGTAGAGAAAGAATTACTTATTTGGATCTTTACTAGGTATTAAAATTATTGTTAAATGCATGGTACTAATGTACGAGACTATGTTTGAAGTTCTTTCCATTATTAGTCGTTGCTTTATGTGCCCCTAAATCAATCATGAGGAATTTCAAGCTTAAATGTAAGAATTAGGTGATCGAAACATCACTGCCTTACAAAATTGGCTTAACAGTCAAATAAGAGCCCAAATTATATATTTTTTCAGATAGGTGTTAAATTTTGTTTTGGGCTAAATAGGTGCTTTACGTTTTCAGCATTACTCAAATAAGTGTCTCACTGTTATTGTCCGTTAATTTTTACCGTTAACTTATGTTATCTGGCATGTGTTATATTTTTAAAATTTTAACATTATATTTAAAAAAATAAAATAAAATAACCTCAAATTTTACAAAATAGCTTAAAATTTAAAATTTCTAACACCTCAAAACCCAAATCCTGATTTGATCTGATTTCGTCGTCGATTGTCATGTCGTCGCCCATCATATTTTTCGCTGGACCATCACTATCATTTATCCCATTATTTTGTCGCCGAAAATCGACCGACGCCGTGCGAAATGCGAAATCGTCGAATGGTTCATTTGAGTAATTTACGACGAATGGCAGCACAACGGACGATGAACGGTGTATGAGTGTTCGACGAGGGGAGAATACTTCATTCCATGACCAACGCTAGTGAGAGTGGTCGGATTTAGGAGTTTAGGGATTTGAAGATTATTTTGGGATTATTTGAAAATTTTAGGACATTTAAAAAATTTTAATTTATTTTTTAAAAATAAAATCCAGAAAATGTTTAATATTGTCACGTGTTCGATTTTGATTGGATAACGAAAAAAATTAACATCCATTCACGGTCAAATCTTAAATGAGTTACATAATGAAACGTTATGAATTTATTTGGCCCAAAATATAGTTAGAATCATATCTTGAAAAAAATATAATTTGGGCACTTATTTGACGGTTAAGACTACAAAATTCTGTTGTTGGAATGATTATAGTAGTCAGAAGGTTGAAATTCGGCATGCTAATAAGTTCTAATAAAGAAAATCTCAAATACAAAATATAATAAAACTGGACTAATAATAATACTAAAAATCTTCCAATTGTAGAACTTTTACTATACTTTTTTGCAACGTAGTGTTCATTTCGCTTCATTTGCTTGGCGGCGGCATATAATACATTGCTGATTAGCAATCCATATTGTTCTGTTTTATTGGTGTTATCATTCCTCGATGGGACAATACAATTAGACAAATCTACAATCTTTTATACATTTTTTTGAATTTGATATTTAATATAATAAAAATTTAACAATATATGCATTCATTTTTTTTTTAATTTATAGACTGATTTTTTAAATAAAATAAAATCATATGTACGAATGTTATGAGCTTTTCAATCCTTAAAAAATATTTTAAAGATAGAAAAACAAAAGAAAGAAGCAAAATCCGTGGATAAAACATATTATTCTCTTTTTATATGACACACTAATGATTTATACGAAATGCATTAATGAATTTTTTTTACTGTTTTATTGCTAATACACTTGGCATAATATCTTTGATGGGGCATATAAAAACACACAAAAAGGAAGACAGATATTATTAATTTTGATTGAATCTGTATCTTCCTGCTCCTGTGATTCTAATACTAGTCATCCAAACAAACAGTTCAAAGTGCACTTAAAGTAATCGACGATGAAAAAGCTGCTAGGGTTATGTTCTATTCATTAGCAGCATGGTTCAATTCAATGCGGCCAGTTCTGCATTCCTAACTAAGTATATGCCAACCTATGATTCCACTCGGTTCCAAAGTGGTGACAGCAAAATTCGCCTCACTTGTTGAAAAAACAGTTAACAAGCCACTGGTTACGGCTATGACCGAAGCAGTTCAAGCTCCAAGTCCAACAGATGAACTTTAGGAAAACTAACTGGCTTGACCATGTAGAACTATACTTCACTGAACCGTGCATTCAATATAAATGTGAGCAACAAGCTTGCATATGCAATCAGCCCTGTATATCAGCAGTGTGATGGCGTATGGGAAAATGCCATTTCTGTTGGTACTTTGAATATCCAGCATTCGAGCTAGTTCCGCACTGCATCCTGTAATGAGTCCCATTGAAGTTTGGTTAAGCAGTGAATGGACTAGCTCTAGCTGTGTTGATAAACGCTTTCCAACAGCTAGAAGGGGGTGGGGGTGGGGGTGGGGGTCGGGAACCATGTCTTCCGAATGGTACGTAATTAGAGGCGAAGCTAAAATGGACAGCAAAATTATCCTCAACTAATCTCACGAATAACAGTAAAAATCAACATAAATGCTGCACTTAAATGCATTTTCAAGTGAATCTGTTTAGCAAAATTTTAAGTTACTCGTGTTTTATTCGCGAGCTGCTCTTGTAATTCGAATATGACACTTCAGCTTGGATTGGATCGGGTAATATGTACTGGTCTAGGATGTTACACCCCTCTGTCATTGGTTACGGCAATATATTATATGCCAATCGAATTGAACACTACGTTACAATGACGTATTGTAAAAGTTCTGCAATTTGAAGATAATTATTATTACTATTATATTTTTGTATTTAAAATTATGTCTAATTATTTTTCTGGCATGTTCGCAGCTTAACCATCGTGATATAATTGCCTTGGAATTCATTGACCTAAAACAAAAATTGCCTTAGAAATCAACATTTTCTTTTATCTGTTTTGTTTCATTGACCCAAAGCGAGGTCGAAGTTGCCAAGGAAGCAACATGCAGAAACACTGCAACTTGTTCCTTTTCTACACCAACTAATAATGCAGAGAATCAACGCGTCTAATTCTCTGCTTGTAAAACCCAACATCCACACATTGAAAACGCTTAGAAAGTCAATGCTTAATGTATAAACTCTTCCAAAGTCAACCCCCAATTTCGAAACGTGGCTATTTGCACCCTAAAAAAATAATGATTTCCTTCATCCATGGCAATCCTGAAATTTCTATGAATTTGAACATATCATAAGCAACTGGCTACAAGGAAAGAGGAATGGATCGTCGATATTGGATTTAAACTTCAAATTCGATATCATCTTCTTTTAATCTATTATATCAATCGAATTTATTAAATTTTGAATATTTAACCTGCTTATAATTTGAATTATTTGTTAAAGGGTCGAATTTATTAATGATAACGAGCAAAAGCTCCTAAACTAACTCTGAAACAACTATAAACACTTCCATCCTCATGTAATAGGGCTAATGTCTCATTCGGTGGACAGTAGAAGCGACGACACTCTAGCTTCTCTGCTCCATTTTGGTGTTTTTATTTGTGTTTCAAGTAGTGTCGGGCCTGAAATTTTAAAGGCCCAGAGCAAACTAAAAAATTAGGTCATTAACAATAAGTTTTGAAAAAAAATTAAATTTTAAGAGTAGTCTCTAACAACAAATATTTAAAAATTAAGTTTTAAGAATAGACCCTAAACAAATATTAAAAAATTTAATTTAGAGTGCCCCGAATAACAAATGTTGGGGGGGGGAATGAGCCTCTAAGAACAAGCATTCAAAAATTAGACCCTAAATTACCAGTATTAAAAAAATTGGAGCTCAAAAAACAAGTATTGAAAAAAATGAATTTTAAGAGTAAGTCCCTAATAACAAATACCAGGAAAAATTAAGCATCAAATAACATGTATTGAAAAAAATTAGACCCTTAATAACAAATATTGAAAAAATGAGTTTTAAGAGTAGCCCATAATAACAAAATATTGGGAAATTTGAGCCTTTAATAACAATAATTAAAAAAAATGGACTCCAAATAACAAGTATTGAAAAAAATGAATTTGAAGAGTATGTCCCTAATAACAAATATCAAGAAAAATTGGGCCTCAAATAACAAATATTAAAAAATTGGACCGTAATAACAAATATTGAAAAAAAAAAGAATTTTAAGAGTAGACCTATAATAATAAATATTAAGAAAAAAATTGAGCCTCTAATAACAGGTATTGAAAAAATTTGGGACCAAAAAACAAGTATTGAAAAAACTGGACCCCTAATAATAACTATTTAAGTAGTAAAAATTGAAAGAAAAAAAAGAGATCTCTATCTAGTAGTTTGGTTAGGGGGCTTTTTACTGAATTTCTACCTGGAGGAGGAGTAGGGGAATTTTATTTATATTGAGTCTCGAACCCACAACCTAGAGGAAGGGGAGGGTGTCAACTGAGAGGTTTAACCACATGCTTAAGAGATTGTTAACGATCACTAAATTATTCTACACTTAGGCACTGAGCTGTTAGAGATTGTTAACGGTCTAACGACAAATTGACTAGACAACTAATTAATATATGAGTTATATTTTGATACATAAGTTGTATAAAAAATTACACAACCCTTTATATTTAAGCTATAAAGTATAAAACCTAAATCCCTAGCCCTAACACCCTCAAACCTTAAACCATAAACTTTAAATTCTAATCATTAACCTTAAGTTCTACGCCCTAACCTAAATCCCCAAACCTTAAACCACAACCTAAATCTCTAAACTCTAAAATTGGTTACCCAAGCTTATGTATAAAAATATTTTTCTTAATATATTAATTGTTATAAAATAATAATTAAACTCTATTAATGTTACAAAATGATTATTGAGCTATTTCATTATTATAAAATGGTAAATGCACTATTTAGTTAACAATGGCTACAATGTAAACAAATCAAAGTTAACACAAAAAATGTTATTATAGCCACAAGAAGCTCAAACATCATGAAAAAAATATCATCAAACATCATGAAAAATATGCTCAAATAAAAAGAAAAAAATCATGAAATACAAGGTTAGAGGTATCTTTCAATTTAAAAATAAAATAGGTTTTAAGGGAATTCATGCAAGCATACGAAAAAAATTTTATATTAAAAAAATATTATTCAATGAAACTCGTCAGGACCACATGAAGAGTTTCGCCTGACCCATTAAAAAATTTAAATTCAGAGAATTCATCTGGAACGCACAAGGATTTTCTTCTATACTGTAAAAAATGTCGTAGATCACACATTATCGTTGTACCCCGTTTATTTCCCTTTTTTTTATTTCAATGCATTATAACCCTAAAAAAACCCCACTCACAATCAACTGGTTCTGTTTAATAACTGGACTCTAACGACCTTGTTTTTGTCTTTATTTTTTTGTTGTTGTTGGAATATGTTAACTCATGACTGCGTCATAGTCAACTTATACTCAACAGTTCACTGCTCTATTTAATTATGGCCACTGGTCCCTTTAACTTGCATATCCAAGTCTCAACTCTTAGCATGGCTACCTATCTCTTATTTCTCATCATAGCAGCTTCTGCATTTTCCCCACTTAATGCTGATGGTCAGCTCTTTTCTTTTGAAGTTTCACTTTCTTAATTTCCATGAATTAAAATCAACTATATTCCATATAATATATGGTTTTTACATGGTTTTGTTTTTGTTGATATTAGAATTAATGTTTATATATGTGTGTGAATTGCAGTGAGTATCGATTGTGGAACATCTGAACTTTACAGTGCCGATGGCTACTCCATCGGCTGGATTGGAGACGACAGCTACATTCAACATGGTGGATCCGTACAGCTGCAATCTAGCAGTTCGTTATATCAACCGCTGGCCACTCTACGGGTATTCACTGACAGGAAGAAAAGCTGTTACAACATTGATTCCAGCAAGGGATCTAAAGTTCTTGTCCGAGCCTATTTCTATTATGGAAACTTTGATGGGAAATCATCACCTCCAAGTTTCGACCTACATTTTGATGGGAACCATTGGGCTACGGTGGAGACTTCAATTGACCAATCTGTTTTCTACGAGGTTATTTATGTCACAAAGACGGATACCATCAGTGTATGCGTTGCTCAGAGAGCTCCCAACATGTTTCCCTTTATATCGGCCATCGAAGTTCGGGACTTGGACTCGAAAATGTACGCAGATTTAGATTTGAACCGTGCTTTGATGTTGAGGAGGAGGGTTGCTTATGGTACCAAAGCAATCGTTAGGTGTGTTTTGCCTTTCGCTTGTGTAATTGTTGTTTTTTTTACTCTGCATTAGCAAATTTCATGCTGCATATTGTTGTGCTTGTAGGTCTATCGATGATATTTACGACAGAATATGGGTTCCGGCCGTCAGCGTAGACGGTTTAACGGTGCTTACGAGTGATGAAATATTAGTTGAAGTTGGTTTAGATGACAGCCCTCCTAGTGCTGTGTTTCTAAATGCATTTTCCACTGACAGCACTTCCTCATCCATTAGATTAGGGACTAATCTTCCCACAACTAAAGTTCCCATTCACATGAACATGTACTTTTCTGAAGTTCTGGTACTCGATTCGACCCAGACAAGATCTTTTGAGCTCCAAATCGATGGAACGCCTAGCTCAAAACCCTTTATCCCATTTTATGCAAAAGCAGAAGAAATGACCCTGACAAACGTGACGGCCTCCTCCAGCACTAATTTCACTTTGGCAGCCACATCTGGTTCAACGCTGCCTCCTCTTATCAATGCCCTGGAAGTTTTTGCAGTCAGCGATGAGCTAACTGATGGAACCAACAGTGATGATGGTTGGTATCCAAGGCATAAATTTACTCGATATTTCTTATATCCCGGACGTGAAATTTATTAACCCTTTTTTTCCTTTTACAATATATTGTAGTGGACGGATTGGTCTCACTGCAGAAAGAATTTGATGTACTGGGAGACTGGGGTGGCGACCCTTGTCTTCCTTCACCCTATTCCTGGGACTGGATCAATTGCACATCTGGTTCCACACCCCGAGTAACAGCATTGTAAGTTTATTATTTTCCACTTTCCAAGCTCGAAAATCGAAATAGCTCTCTGGGTTTTCCATGATTGCTTGATCACCATTCATCATTTGGTTTGTTTAATTGTTTTTCAGGTATCTCGGTAGCTCTGGTTTGTCTGGTCTTCTACCTGATTTTAGCTCCATGACAAGCCTCGAGATAATGTAAGTTGTATATATATATATATATATATATATATATATATATATTTAGATCCAAGTTTATTAGCTAATAGAATCTGCTTCATCCAAAAGTGTTTATTCTGGTGTTTGATATTATGTCTTTTGTTCTGATTGTAGAGATTTGCACAATAACAGCCTTGTCGGGTCTATCCCAGAATTTCTTGGCACTTTGTCTAATCTAAAACAATTGTGAGTTTTCTCAACAATCTAATTTTATCAGATTTCTCCCTTTCCATTATCGGAATGCTTAACTGAAAATGTTCGTCCTTGTTCAGGAACTTGGCTGGTAATGGTTTCAGTGGATCAATTCCTTCCTCGATATCTAATAATAAGAAGTTAAAATTAGTGTAAGTAAATGGAATTTCTTTGTAAAATATTCATACCAGAAACTGGTTTGCTTATCGAATGATTCACACTTTTTTTCTTTCTTTCATTGTCTGAATATTCAGTGTTACAGACAATCCAGATTTGTGTGTCTCGGGTAAATCATGTAAAAGAGTTACACACTTCGTTCTTTCTTTCGTTGGTTCCGGTGGCTCCTCAGGCAGTGGCAAGAAAACGAGCAAGTTACCGGTAACCCTTGGTACCTCAATTCCAATTTTTGTACTTCTCTCGGTTATTGCTGCTGTTTGTGCCGTGCTTCATCATAAGAGAAAATCAGCAGCCACTGCAGCCGGTAATGCAGGTTAGTACAATAATAAGCAAACGTATTTTAAAAAGAAATTTCGACCGAACTTAATTGATTCTTTCTAATATAACATTTGAAATTCAAATCCAATAGCATTTGATTTTAAATCATAATGAGCTGGCTTTAACAATTTTAGTGTAAGCCTTTGTTTAAGAAACTGTCACCCTGTTTATTATCGATGGTTTTCCGGTGCAAGCAGGGAGAGGAGCCAACAAGCCTTATGGAAATCCACAGGCAGGGGAAATGCAGATGGCTTGTAAAAATAATATGGCCCAAAACATGGTTCATGATCTTCATGGTGAACGTCCAAGAGCAGTTGCAGTCAGCTCAAGAGCCTGTTGACCAAAACAGTCAACAATAAGGGGTTTAGTAATTACTAGATCTCCATGATCTTAGACAGCTCAAGTTGCTTGTTGGATTGATTTTTTCCCTTTAAAGGATTTTATCTCTGTGCAAATTATTTGTAAAAGAATAAGATCATCTGAAATAAGACAAAAAAAGGGGTAAAGTTCAGAGAAAATATGAAAGCTGTCTGTGGGGCAAAATATGACAATTTGCAAGGGTTGACAAAGTTTTGAAACTTTTTTAAACTATGAATTGAACTTTTTTTTTCACCTAGATGAATTTTCGAACCAACACATTAAATTAAAATGGATTCTTTTTTTTAATTGATGTGAGGCCGAAGCCATAGTTTAGACAAACTCTAAGTACAATGAGTAGAAATACTCCTCTCATGGTCAACTAAGGATTGAAGCGCAGGTGGAATAGCCTCGAAAATAGTTTTTTCAAAGTGTTGAGGCCTGAGGGGATTCCATCTTGGCTTTACTATCAGCAATCACGTTACCGTCATGGCAGATCCATCGTATTTCTGTCAACCAGCTACGCCGTTGAAACTCATCAATTGCCCGAACCAGAGAGAGGGGACTATCATCGGCATTGTGATCTTCTAGTAACTTCATTACTTGAGTGTTATCAGTCTAAATTTGTAGGAGTTCAAATCCATAACACCAAGCAATCTTGAGTCCTTCAAATACGCCCCATAGCTTAGCCTGCAGGATATTAGTGAATAGTGACCCTTAGATTCTTACAGAAACCCAGTAGCCAGTTGCCATCGTAGTCACGGACTATACCTACGATTGTGCCAGCTCTCGTAGAAGGCACGACAGCGCTGTCAAAATTGAGACAGTACCAGCCTTGCAGTGGTCTTGGCCACCTATATGAATCTGTAGGGATTAGAGATGGGGAGGCAGTAGGGGCTCGGCAATCCGCAAAGTATCGAGCCAGGTGATGCTACAGCGCAGGATTGCATCAATTGAAAGACATGTATCATTAAAAATGAGATCATTGTGCCGCTTCAATACCAGCCAGATTAGGGAGGGAAACAAAAGGTTCAATGGCACAGTAAACTCATCCATTATAGCATTCGAAGCAAGATTCAGGCTGAACCATTGAACCAGATCATGGTTAAAGAAATTCATGTTCAAAGAAGGAGGTATGAGACTCATCCACATGTTGCGGACAACACGACGGTCACGTATACATGGACTCATGGAGAATTGTTTCTTGGTTGCCACCTCACATTGGACACAGGGATCATCCGAGAAGCCTTGTTTGGTTCGTTCTAGATTTGTCATTAGACTCCTCCTTAGAGCTAACCAAATAAAGAGACGGATGCCTTGGGGAACCTGCAGTTTCCAAACTGTCCTCCACAATGACTTTTTAGCATCCCAATTAACTTCCGCTAGCAAGCAATAAGCAGAACCAGTGTCAAAAGTATGATTGGCGTGCCAAGTCATATGTTTCGGCGGTTTGATGCTCATGATATGAGGGATAGCCTCAGGGACAAATAAAGACTATAGGCGAATGGAACTCCAGTGCCCATTTGCATCCAGCAAATCACTCAGCATAAGTTGGTAAGGGTGTAGTTACGCCCTCCTTACACAAGGGCCCTAATGATGGCATCCAAACATCGTCCCACAGTCTGACGGAAGAGCCATCTCCCACGGACCAAACAAGATTTGCACGCAGCTCCTCCCATACGTAAGTTGTTGAGCGGCGGATGGAAGGTGGACAAGGTTCAGAGACTATATTTTTGGCGTAGTAGATGTACCCAAAAAGAATTTGGTTGGGATATCAAGGTGTAGCCAACTTTCATTATGAAAGCCTTATTATGATCATGAGCATGGATTATGTCTATCTACCGATTGGCAAACAGAATTCCAGTTGACCAGTGAGATTTTATTTCCATTAGGCGTAGTGCCCCCAAATAAATTTCCGAACTGACCTCTCAATATCATTGCAGGTGCGGGCTGGAAGCATCATCTTTTGCATGAAGTGGGAATGGCCGAGAGAACAGATTTAGCGAAGGTGATACGTCCCGTCATGGAAAGGGTTTTGGCGGAGCAGCCATTGAGTTAGCTGCGCAATTTATCAATAATGAAATCGCATCTGATCCGTTTGTGACTCACGGGAACTCCCGTACATTTTCTCAACTGTTGGACTCCCAGTTTGGAGCTAATCATTTGTCTCTCGTTATTGGGTGATAAGAAAATTGGGGACTTCCATCTATTAACCTTGAGTCCAGAGTAAAGACCAAAATCAGACATGATAGAATTAATGGCCTCCGCTTGAGTTATAGATTAAACCAAAATCCCTATTCTTCTGTTTTATTAATTATTAGTGTTATCATTCCGTGATGGGACAATATAAATATTGAACATAATTTGAATATGGAATTTCTTATGCATTTGAATATGGAATTATTAGTGGCTTCCATATGCATACACCAGCCAGGAATTGAACTCGGACAGGATATTATTCTATCACTAGACCACTGGTGCTTGTTGATAAAGTGGAACGTGTTGCAGTTTTTACTCTTTTCAAAAGTATAGTTTTGATTCATCACATTTCCTTGTACATTTTTACATATCAATGTAACTGTTTTTTTATTTTTAATGAAATGACGAAAACTGTATTTTTAATCAAGTATTAATTCATCTGGTATTTGCAGCAAAATGAGAAACTTTATTTTTTGACCACCTTCATATATTAAAAAATCTACATAATCTGATTTCTTACGTACGAAATAACCTTGTTTATAATTATCTAACAGGTTCATCAATCCGCGAGGAAATACCATAAGTTTGTGGACGTCCAAGTCCGTATTCTACTCAGACCGATTTAGAACAATACATTAATGGATCTATTTTAAGGTTACACAGAGAAGTTTCTTCAAAAAAAAAAAAAACAAACAAAAAAATTACATTCACATTTTAAAAAAAGTTTAAATTTGATATATAAGCTGTGTAAAATAAACTTACATGAGCTTATTTATTTATACTATAAATCAAAATTAAACCTAAACCCTAAAAAACTAAACCCTAATTCTAAACACTAACCTTAAATTTTAAACCCTACAACTCAAACCTTTAAACCCTAAACCCCTAAAACTAAAAAGCTCTGTGTAAACTTTAGTTTACACAAGCGTGTGTATTAAAATTTTTCTTAAAATAAATTACTCGAGACATTTCGGTGGTTAAAGGAGATAAAAGTAAAACACAAACCACTTGAAACATGTCATGGGCCTCCTACATTCATCAATATCTTTTTTTTTTAAATGATCTTATTCTTTTACAAATAATTTTCACAGAGATAAAAAGTCCTTTAAAGGAAAAGAAACAATCCAACATACAACTTGAGCTGTATAAGATCATAGAGATCTAGTAATTAATAGAATTATTAATAAACCCCTTATTGTTGATTGTTTTGGTCAACCGGATCTTGAGCCGGCAGCAACTGCTCTAGGACGTTCACCATGATGTCATGAACCACGTTTTGGGCTGTATTATTATTATTTGCTGCCATCTGCATTTGCCCTGCCTGTGGATTGCCATAAGGCTTGTTGGCTTCTCCTGCTTGAACCGGAAAACCATTTAAAACAAAGGCTTAAAGGAATAACAGGTGCCCAAAGTAAACTTCTTTTAAACTTTAAGTGCCAAAAGTAAATTTCTTTTAAATTTTAGGTGCATAAAGTATTTTTTTTTGTAAAAATAGGTACAAAAAATTTCCAAAGTTAGAATTTTAGGTGCCCGACTGTTAAAAAAAAAGTTAAAAAATCGTTATCCATTTAAAACGCGTCACGTGTCATTTTTATTTTCTTTAAATTATATATATTTTTAATAATTTAAAATTTTATAAAAAAAATTTAAATTTTTAAAATTTTCTAAAATAGTCCTTAAATCCCTAATTTTGAAATCCTCAAATCCTCACCGTTGCCGCCTCCGGCCCTACCCTTTCGGTCGCTAGGCTCAGTCGACCGTTTCTCCTCACCTTCCGTCGCTGAAAACCGATGAACGGTGCGAATCGAATGGTTATTTCACGTCAAACGTGAACCGTTTGATTCGCACACCGTTCGCCAGTTTTCGGCAACGGAGGATGAGGGGAAACGGTCGACTAAGCCCGGCGACTGAAAAGGTAGGGCCGAAGACGGCGGCCGGCGGCAGCAACGGTAAAGATTTGGAGATTTTGAATTTAAGGGGTTTAGGGAGTGATTATGATTTTATAAATTTCATGTTTTTTTAAACTAATTTTTTATTTTTTAAAAAAATAATTAAAAATAAATATTTTATGCTACGTGTCGCATTTTAAATGGTTAACAGTTTTTTTTAACAGCCGGACAGTTAAAATTCTAACTTTAGAAACTTTAGGCACCTATTTTTACAAAAAAAATACTTTAGGCACAAACAAGGGAACAAAGTTTCGAATAATGGCCGAATATCCGGAGAAATCAAATGCTATCGCATTCGAATTTCAAAGGCTATATTACAAAGAAATAAGTTTACTTGTTATTATACTAACCTGCATTCCCGGCTGCAATGGCTGCTGATTTCCTCTTATGATGAAGCACGGCACAAACACCAGCAATAACCGAGAGAAGTACAAAAACTGGAATTGTGGTGCCAAGGATTACCGGTAACTTGCTTGTTTTCTTGCCGGAGGAGCCACTGGAATCAAATGTATCTACACCACTCGCTGTTTTACATGATTTACCAGAAACACACAAATCTGGATTGTCTGTAACACTGAATATTCAAACAATGAAAGAAAGAAAAAAGTGTGAATCATTCGATAAGCAAACCAGTTTCTGGTATGAGTATTTTACAAAGAATTTTCGTTTACTTACACTAATTAACTTCTTATTATTTGATATCGAGGAAGGAATTGATCCACTGAAACCATTACCAGCCAAGTTCCTGAACAAGGACCAACATTTTCAGTTAAGCATCACGATAATGGAAAAGGGAAAAATATGATAAAGTTAGATTTTTGAGAAAACTCACAATTGTTTTAGATTAGGCAAAGTGCAAAAAATTCTGGGATAGACCCGATTAGACTGTTATTGTGCATATCTCTACAATCAAAACAAAAAACATAATATCAAACACCAGATTAAACAATTTTAGATGAAGCAGATTTCATTAACCAATAAACTTGGAGTTAAATATATATATATACAACTTACATTATCTTGAGGCTTGTCATGGAGCTAAAATCAGGAAGAAGACCAGACAAACCAAAGCTACCGAGATACCTGAAAAACAATTAAACAAACCAAATGATGAATGATGATCAAGCAATCATGGAAAACCCAGAGAGCTATTTCGAGCATGGAAAATAATAAACTTACAATGCTGTTACTCGGGGTGTGGAACCAGATGTGCAATTGATCCAGTCCCATGAATAGGGTGAAGGAAGACAAGGGTCGCCACCCCAGTCTCCCAGTACATCAAATTCTCTCTGCAGTGAGACCAATCCGTCCACTACAATATATTGTAAAAGGAAAAAAAGGGTTAAAACTTTCACGTCCGGGATATAAGAAATATCAAGTAAATTTATGCCTTGGATACCAACCATCATCACTGTTGGTTCCATCAGTTAGCTCATCGCTGACTGCAAAAACTTCCAGGGCATTGATAAGAGGAGGCAGCGTTGAACCAGATGTGGCTGCCAAAGTGAAATTAGTGCTGGAGGAGGCAGTCACGTTTGTCAGGGTCATTTATCCTGCTTTTGCATAAACTGGGATAAAGGGTTTTGAACTAGGCGTTCCATCGATTTGGAGCTCAAAAGATCTTGTCTGGGTCGAATCGAGTACCGAAACTTCCGAAAAGTACATGTTCATGTAAATAGGAACTTTTGTTGTGGGAAGATTAGTCCCTAATCTAATGGATGAGGAAGTGCTGTCAGTGGAAAATGCATTTAGAAACGCAGCACTAGGAGGGCTATCGTCTAAACCAACTTCAACTAATATTTCATCACTTGTAAGCACCGTTAAACCGTCTACGCTGACGGCCGGAACCCATATTCTGTCGTAAATATCATCGATAGACCTACAAGCACAACAACATGCAGCATGAAATTTGCTAATGCAGAGTAAAAAACAACAACAATTACACAAGTGAAAGGCAAAACACACCTAACGATTGCTTTGGTACCATAAGCAACCCTCCTGCTCAACATCAAAGCACGGTTCGAATATAAATCTGCGTACATTGTCGAGTCCAAGTCCCGAACTTCGATGGCCGATATAAAGGGAAACATGTTGGGAGCTGTCTGAGCTACGCATACACTGATGGTATCCGTCTTTGTGACATAAATAGCCTCGTAGGAAACAGATTGGTCAATTGAAGTCTCCACCGTAGCCCAATGGTTCCCATCAAAATGTAGGTCGAAACTTGGAGGTGATGATTTCCCATCATAGTTTCCATAATAGAAATAGGCTCGGACAAGAACTTTAGATCCCTTGCTGGAATCAATGTTGTAACAGCTTTTCTTCCTGTCGGCGAATACCCGTAGAGTGGCCAGCGGTTGATATAACGAACTGCTAGATCGCAGTTGTACGGACTCACCATGTTGAATGTAGTTGTCGTCTCCAACCCAGCCGATGGAGTAGTCATCGGCACTGTAAAGTTCAGATGTTCCACAATCGATACTCACTGCAATTCACACACATATATAAACATTAATTCTTACATCAACAAAAGACCATGCAAAAACCATATATTATATAGAATATGGTTGATTTAAATTCATGAAAATTAAGAAAGTGGAACTTCAGAAGAGTTGAGCTGACCATCAGCATTAAGTGGGGAAAATGTAGAAGCTGCTATGATGAGAAACAAGAGATAGGTAGCCATGCTAGAGTTGAGAGTTGAGACTTGGATATGCAAAATGAGGGGATCTAGCGGCCATAATTAAATAGAGTAGTGAACTTTTTAGTATAAGTTGACTACGACCGAGTCATGAGGTTAACATATTCCAACAAATAATAAAAAAAGAAAGAAAGGGAAAAACAAGGCCGTGGGAATATAATTAGACTTCTAAATATAACCAGTTGCTTGTGAGTTGTGACAGCGCATGTTTTTTGTTTTATAAGAATATAAAAGTGAATCCGACATCGCCAACAAGCGTTGGGTGCATTAGTAAGGTATATTGCACTACCAAAAGGATGATGCGATTTTAAACTTTAGATATATTGTTGGGAGGGCAGCCTCACACGTCGGACATACATATTACTAAAAAAAGTGAACTCGATATCGAATTTAACATAAAATGTCAACCAAAATTAAGAGATATTTTTGTTATTACACCAAACGTTTAATCTACAATGTTATTAATATTTAGATTGTATTTTAGGGTTTATATATATATATTTGTCTACATTGACGCTTAAACTTTGCTCCTTTTACACATTTTTCATAAAATCAAGTTCAAATATTAAAATAGTATATTTATCCCTAGATAGTGTAATTATTAAGAATATGATTATTAATATTATAACGTTTGACATGATATATGCATGGGAAAATGTTAATTAAAATCTTTAAAATTTTATATTAATACATTTGGTTCACTAAATACTTTATAAATAACGTGATTATATTTCTTAAAATTATCCTTACCAAATAAAATATAATTTTATTAATTTTAAAATTTTACATCAATCCCCAACTTTGTAAAGACCAAGCTTTAGCTACATATTCTGGCAACCTCAGAATGAAATACTGACCATGGTACACTATGATCTACGGAGTGTTGCTATGGTGAGGATCTTGTCCTAGTTGATCTCTCTTGTACTTCCTCTATTATAAAAAAAAAAAAGTTAAGATTATAAAACTATGAGTTTTACACGTTTTTTGGATCGTTTGACGGTGAAATGAATGACTAGATTAACTATTTTTACTCTTTTTTTTTCAAACGATAATCTTCACATATTCTATTGTTAATATCGATCATTTATTTCACTCATCCAACGATCAAAAAAATGTGTAAAACTTCAAAGCTATTACACCGTGTAAACAGATCATATTCCTTTTTAATAATATTTATTTATTTAAAATAAAAAATAATACATATATGGTTAAATTTAAAATATTTAATAAGTATTTAAACAATATAAAATTCTAATTTGATAGCATTTAAATAAAATTAAAATTAAATAATTTGTATAATTTTATATTTTAAAATGTATAAAAATAATAATAAATAAAAGAAAAAACTTTGATATACAGGCCGTGTAAACTTTAGTTTACACATATTTTTTAGTTTTGGGGTTAGGGTTTTAGTTTAGGGTTTAAGGTTTAGGGGTTAGGTTGTAGGGATTAGAATTTAGTGTATAGGGTTTAAGGTTTATGGTTTAGTTTTTTAGGGTTAGGGTTAGGAAGTTAAGATTTGAGTTTTTATAGTGTAATTACACATGTTTGTATAAAATTAATTTTACACAGCCTATGTATCACAGTTTCACCCATGAATAAAAGGATACTTTTGCCACAAATGTATATTTTGACTCTCCAATTCTTTCCACCTGTATTCAAAGAAAACCATGTATCCATGTTAGAGGGAAGATGATTTCTTTGGAAATTTATATCCCTTAAAATATTGATGCAGTTGAATGTACTAAACATGAGAATCACCCTCCACCGGTTAAACTTCCCTGAGAATGATTACTTGGACTAATATTTTTTTTTCAGAACATCTTAAATTTTGGATAAGAGGACAAATAACTTAATAAAAATATACTTTACGCTGCGAGCATGCCAGAAAAAAATGGCCGAAAAATCAAGGTTGATTAGCAGCAAGTTTTGACAAAGAGATTCATGGGTCGGAATTGATGATGAGCCAAATGGGGATTTTGACAATTTGGCATTGGCTCCATTAGAATACTTTCTGATGTATTGTGTTCATCTGAGCATGGAAGTGAAAGAGCAAAATAATTCACACCAATTTCATATCAGCTCAGGAAAATTGGATTGCATGGACCATGATGGAGATGGTTTTTGCAGTTAGGCCTTCCTGTCGGCTTCCTATAGAGTATTAATGGAGTTCACTGGTAAGTGTTGGGAGAACCTATGCTGCCATTTCAGACATTCGATCTGCAATCTTTGTGCTTGTTTTGGAAAAATGAAGTGTTATGAGATCCGGGTTTGAGCAGTTTGTCTACACAATGTGTATGCCTTTTAAAAGAACTAATATTAAACAACACATACTACCATAAAATCACACCAACATATATTTCAAATATATGAAAATCAAATTCAATCAATATGGGTTAGTTCAATTAGTTGAATGTTCATTAGTATACGGACAAGCACTAAGATTTGATTCTTCTCACCATCAATCTCATTTGATAGGTGATTAGAAATACTTAAAAGTATAAAATTTTAGGCCAAAGTTAAAAAAAATACTTAAAAGTATTTATAATTTAAAGAGACCAAAACAACAATTGTTTGACTTAGCAAGGGACCAAAACTCTTACCTTGGGTTACGTCTTTGTAGAAAGGCTTTAGATGAGACTAAGGCCTACGGTCAATTGAAGAAAATGAAGTCACCCTGTTCTCCTTTTTTATTGTTTTACTGAACAGATTGGTAGTGTTCAATTTTTAGTTTGTTAATTTTCTTTTGTAGAGGATGATGATGTTTGGGTAAGTATTAAAGTCCAGTACTTAAGGGAATAAAGTTTCAGTTTTTATCTTCAAACTATTTTGATATTTCTTCAATTGCTTGAAGAATTATTCTCCTTGGCCTTGAATTTCGATGGGGAGAGGGGGGCAGGATCATGGAAAGGCATAATATGCCGGCTTGGCCTTTTCCAAGCAAGACGATTTTCAGAGGGGTACAAAACAAATCGGAATTGGATTATCCAGTGCTGAAGATTTATGGATGGAACGAGTTAGAAAAGCATTAGGGAGCATCAATATTTGAATTGCTTTTGGAGCAATTTAATGACCCATTAATTAGGATGTGTGAAGCTGAGAATTGCTGATAATGTACATGCAGATATGTGGGTTCTGATTTTGAAATGATTGCAAAGATTTCAGTTGTTCTGATTTTGGAACAATCTGGGAATGATTTTGTTGCCACTGCAATGACTACAGAGGCAGCGCCAACTCCTAAAATTGAATCCTTTTGATTATGTACACTACTACATCTGCTTGAAATGAATAAGCCCAAGCTAGTATATGAAAGTTATTGTTGCATATCTTTCCCTAAGAAGACTACTATTTGGAATTCGAACTTTAAACCTCCAAAAACTAAGAAAGCAATTAAAAGACACGAAACGAAATGAACTTTCGACTTGCATTATAAACCTGCAATTCATAGCACGGATTACAAACACCTACAGGAAACAACATGGCCCAAATTATAACCTCAATTAATTCCAATAAGCACCACCTAATTACAACCCCTAACCCTAATCCTAAGCTCAAACATTCTTGATAAAACAACCTACCGGAAAACCTAATTCCTAAATCATCTAACCCCCAAACCCGTACAAAGTCCTACCCTGCCTCTTCAGTGCATAAACCACATCCATAGCAGTCACGGTCTTCCTCCTCGCATGCTCGGTGTAGGTAACAGCATCACGAATCACATTCTCCAAGAAGATCTTCAAAACTCCACGGGTTTCCTCGTATATTAGACCGCTGATACGCTTGACGCCTCCCCTACGAGCCAAACGCCGAATTGCTGGCTTCGTGATACCCTGGATGTTATCGCGAAGGACCTTACGGTGGCGCTTCGCTCCTCCCTTGCCCAGTCCCTTGCCTCCTTTTCCTCTTCCCGACATCTTCGAATCTTGAACTCTTGTTGATAGCTAAGGATGATTTTAGAGATTTGATTTGTTACACGATTTCAAACTAAATGATGGGGGACTTTATACGAGAAGTTCGGTAGGTCTGGTAATCCGTGGTATGTCTTAACTATGAACTATGGCCGTCGATGAATTAGAATGGAGGGTCAAGATGAAAAGAAGCATCGACGCGGATCAATGACGTGGATTGTTTAGCGGTTTTTTTGAAGCGCATTTTATGGGTTTTGTGTTTCTTTTTGTGAGCTGAAAAATGAAAGGTTCGGGATCAGTTTTTTCGAGCGTAAACCAGCGCGCCATTATTTGCCAATTGTGAATAGTTTTGGGCCAATATGTCGATTTGATTATCTAAGTGTAATTATTTACCAAGCTCTATACGTCGTCGTTTCTTTTTTCTTCAGGAATAAACCCAAAGGTACAAAGCCCTCAGCCCCTCATCGTCTTTATTTTTAAACCCTACACCCGTACCTTGTTTCTGTCTGAGAACCTATGGGGTTTTTCGATCTAAATATTCCTTACACCGATTCCACGCCGCCCAACGAGGCGAACTCAGCCGTCAAATCCATCCGCATTAAATCGTGATCAAAGAGATGGTGTTGGGCTGCACGGGAATCGCTTACAACCGTACGATCAGGGGAGCCATGTCTGATCGCGACCGTTGCTCCATCCCTCTGCTCACTCCTCAAGATCGCCCCCTTTCTCTCCTCTTCAGTAAACTTCCACGGAGACCTCCTCGGAGTCCCTCGCTCCTCTCCTTTCCGCCAGTACACGCGCCTCAACCGTACAAGTGTAATTAATTACCGCTACTCATGTCATGGTGCCACTACGATTATTTTAACTTGTTGATAATGTGAACACTTAACATCAGTTACTGAAAGCGGCAGTTAAATTATGTCCAAAAAGCGGCTAATCACCATTGCTTAGACCCTAAATCAATCCCTACCTTCATCGTTGAGATGGGTAGCTTCTTCCCATGCGCATGAAGTTCATTTTCCTGGTATTATTATACACCTGCCCTTCCTGGACCTGGTTTTTACTGTTTAATATACTTTGGATAATGGAACCCTTGGATTCTTAGTAACTTAATATTTTCAACGTCTTTTCCTAATGCAAAGGTCACATAGTGGGCAAACCACAGCCGCTTCCAGGGCCCGACAGACAAATAAACATGGCCGCCCTTCCCATCTCTGTTGCCTTGTAAAAGAGTAATATAGCCTTTAACTCTAAGTTGAGATTCGCATAAACCATCAAAGCTAATCATTATCAACCAACACGAGCTGATAAGCAAACCAAATATCCTAGTTTATTTTCTACTTTTTCTCTGCTTTCTGAGTACATCAAAATATTGGCAAGGTTTGAAAAAGCTAAAGAAAATTGCCCCAAAATTCTTGGTGAGATATAGAAATGAAGTCAATAGTGTTTCTTTTTCAGTTAAATGATTACTAGGAGTGTTTTGTCAAAGTAGGAAAAATCTTACAAAGATCATTTTCTTATATTTACAGTCAATTCTTGGTGAGTTATGGGAATGAAGTCGATATTTGTTTTGTGGTCGACAAACTGTGTTTTTTTTCATGCACCTGAAATTGTCTCTGTCCTTATTCAGTGTATTTTGTGATTAACAAGAGTGAAAATATCAGTTCATTCACCTGTTTTTATTTATTTCTTTTATGATGCGATATGTTATTTAGACTCGAATCTATATAAAATACAAATATGTATAAATATATTGGGATGCCAATTTATAAAGCTCCTGCAATCTTGGATAAGCCTTGGAATTCCTTATTATCATAATGAACAATGTTATCATCCACATTTACGAACACTGATTTGAAGCTGAAAGAGACCACTAAAATAACTACGAGGAAAACAAGCAAAATTCTAAAATTTTCCAAACGAATATGTCGAACAGTGGCAACTGATGATCCATTTTTAGCTAAGGAATAATCAGATTTGCAGAGAGTGAATCAAGGAAAATGATCCAGTTCTCATCTTCTTCATCTCCACCATTGTGGTGCCTCCATTCAACTTGAGCAACATTCTTTTCAGTTTCGTCATTTCTTGCAAACCGTCCTCGGATTCGCGGCCTGCTGTCTGCCAATGTTTTCCTACATGTATACTGATAAAAGTATGGATATTCATCAGCAAATGATTGATAGAAATTAATCTTGCTTTTAAGAAATTAATTAATAATGCTATCAGCTAATTGGTCTATTGGGACGAGACATTATATCTCTTTAGTAAGGTAGTGAGTTTTTTTTGAAACAGTTATGCTCATGAGTATTAATACTAGCATTGTGAATGAAGTAAATTAGACTGGGAGGATCTTTGTAGTACCCAATCCGAATTAGTCGAATAATAAGTTGGATACTAAATTAATTGTATAAATAAAGATGACCTTGATCTTCTTGGTGAAGTTCCTGAGGTTTCTTTTGGATCGATATCTTTCAATCCGTTGTTTCTTTTCCTCGGGACTGTAGCGGTAAGTTATGCTCATTCCTTCGATTATGGCACTCGCATTACTCTCATTCCACAATGGACTCTCCGATCGACGACGACCACTCTTCCGCCCCTATCCCCACCCATTCAACAAATTAAACTTGAATCAAAATGAAAATGTTTTAAAGGGTTAATTAATTTGCAGTTTAGCTGCGTATCCTATTCCTAAACTAAATTACCTGCTCCAAATCACCGGTGCTAAAAGCTCTCCTCACCCCACCGGAATCGGAGTCAGTAAACTCGTTACTGCTTGATTGAAAGTGACAATGAAGCCCAATGTTTTGAAGGCTGATGCTCCTTTGCATGAAACTCTGTTTTTGACTGCAGTAACTCAGCAGCGAACTCGGCGAATTGTAACTCTCGCTGCTGCTGCTGCTGCTGCCGCCCACCAAGTCGTAGGACTCGGCCACAGTGAGTTGAGATAGCGGACATGACAGGAAGTTTATCGGCGACGTCATGACCTCGGGAGACGTCAGGGAGTCTCTGAGAAACTCAGGGGAGGAGCTTGGGAATGTTGGGCGTCCAAACATAGCACGTGAGCGCGAGAGGGATATAGAATCGACTTTATTTTGAAGGTTTTTTACTCTCAAATATATGCGCTCGCGTGTGTATATATATTTCTTATCAAATATAAACAGATGAAGAAAGGTGAGAAGATGGAGTGAGCAGAGGCTTCAAAGCTGTTACTTATAAATCAGGAGAGCTGGATGCTAAGTTGCTAATATGGAGAATGACGTCAGCTTTATAAGAGTTCGGCGTTGACTCCTGTTTCTTCTTACTGAAATTGATTTGGCACTTTGATCGTAGGGGGTTTATAAGCTGAAATCGGGTTATCATGTTGCTAATTGTTTATATGGAGACTGTCTATCCGATTCTATAAGTCGATAAATTGGCAATGGCTACGGAATTTGCGCGTGCCTTCCAAGGTGAAGGAGTTTCATGTGCCGAGTGTTACGTTCCTTCCTGCAAAGTGTTGCCTGAAATCGAAGAGAGTCAATTTTAATTAGAGTTAGTTCCAACTAGGTAGGGTCATTGGTTCGGTCGAGTCTGGTTTTTGGTTGATCTGTATTTGATTAAAAATTTCAAAGTTTTCACTCGAACTCGATTCAACGTTTGATCATGTTCCACTCAACCCGATCTGAATTTTAGGTAAAAATCTACTTTTGACCTGACCTGTAACGACTCAAATTTTCGATTTATCGGGTTAGCGTTGACCCGAGCCTTGAGCTTTGAGTTTTGAGTGTGTAATAAACGATTTGGGCTTGGTTTAGGCCTTCTGTGATAGATTAGACACTAGGGATGTAATTTTACAAACTCTTGGCAAACCATCTCCTTGTCTTCTTTAGACAAAAGCTGCCCATTACATCATCCTCGTAACTCATCTTCAACCTTTCAAAAAGTTTCTCTCTTCCTTGCAAGAACTCTTGGGAGAACTCAAGGAAAAGGTCTAAACTTTGCCTTCAATCTTGCCATCCGAAATTTTAGATTTAAGATATGTTAATCCTTACACCGCGATCTACATTTTGATATATGGATGGTTGGCAATGGTGGTAAGATAGGGATATGGGTTTTAGTGGGGGTTTTTGGTGTTGGATGTTTTAGGGCGGATTCATGTTGTAAGTCCATTTGAATCTCATTTTTAAGCTTTTCAGAGTGTAACAAATTCGCTTTTACACTTGTTGTTTAGCTAAGAAAGTTGGGGAGCCATCCAACACCCAAGGCAAAGAGAAAAAGTGAAGTGGAGCTTGGGGGTGAAGGATTCTGAGATTTTGAGCAAGATTTGTACATCTCTAACTCCAATGTGTTTCATGCATTTCATAAATGTGATTGCTTTGCATTGTTTTAAGTTTTTGAGTGTTAAGAGCTTGAATATGAATGTTAATGGTAAAACTGGGATTTTGTGTTAAAAACCCATAAAATGGTAGTAAATCCTAATAATCTTCCATAAAACGTAGGTTCGAGTTAAGGGGTTAAAGTTTCAATTTGGGGGCTTGGGAAGCGAATTTCCAAGCCTTGAAAGCCATTTCTAGGCTTCAGTATCGATACGCGGGAGGCCGTATCGATACTCTGTGTTCTGAAGAATGAACACATGCAAATCTTAAGGGGAGTATCGGTACAAGCTTGAGCCGTATTGATACCCCCTATTCTTTTGAAATTTCAGTAGCGAAATTTAGTATCGGTACACGTGAGGGCGTATCGATACCAAGTGTGCATCGGTACATGTTCCCCGTGTACTGGTACATGATCAACGGTCAACCCCTCTTCTTAAGGCTGAGTATCGGTACGCATATATTGGGTATCGATACCTAAATGGGTGTACCAGTACGCATTGTTGGGTATCGATATCCACTGGACAATCTGCCTAAAAAGTTGATTTTTGCCCGAAAGGTTGAAAAATTATATCGTTCGATCTAACAGACCCCTAATGCCCTGAAATGAGTTGTAAACTGAAAAACTAAGAATTTGCCCTATAATCGAGCATAAAACTTAAGAACTCAATAATTTTCCTTAGGTGACTTATACGTTGATAGTAATTATAGGATGGTATGGATATGTAATGATGTTATGTGCCATGAGGGCCCTTGCGTAGGTTGACAGGTCACTCTTTGGAGGAGCACGCGGACGAGGACTTCCCTGCACCAAATCATCTCAAGTACAATACCTTGATTTTAGTTGGACTATGTATCCATATGACCTTATTGTAGTTGGTCTGTAACCCTATTTATACTTATTTTGATATACGGAGTTTAAATCGTACGGAGCTCATCTATATTTTGGATTTGAAATGTTTATGAAACTTTATTTAAATGACTTGTTTTGAATGTTGTTTTTGGCTAAACTTGAAAATTTAAAATCAAACAAATTTTTATGGGTCGGATTTGAGGTAACATGAATGTAGCGTCTTGAATCCGGTGAGATTGGGGTGTTACATGACCCGACACAAATAATTTTTTTTATTAGTAAACTAGAGAGTTCAATAAAAATAGAGAAATTGGGCATTATAATAATTGTCTTATTTTTACTCGATAAAGTATAGAGATTATTGAAAAAAAATAAAGAGGAATATTATAAAAGTTATCGCTAAATATTTAAAATAAAATTATATTATTATTTTCAATCTAATAATTTTTTTCATAAACTTAAACTAGACTCGACTTTAATCTAAAAAATATACCCGACTCAAATCTAAACCCAAATTTCCAAAAAAAAAAAAGGACTCTAGATTCGAGTCAAATCACCAATGAGTTCCAATTGCTCAAACTTCTATTATTTTTTTTCTCTTCATTTTGGGGTTATTTTAAAGGCTTTGTTTACTATCGATATTTTTAAGGATTCTTTAATCAAATATCTTGTTTTTAATATTATTTACAAATTTAATACCTAAAAACATTAATTCTTGATATAGCACTTATTTTTAGAACTCGTATAGTAAGTATGTCAAGTTCTATAAAATATTAGTATTTTTAATATTTTTTGTGTCATAATTGAATGAATTATAAAAAAACCTATTAAAAAACTCTAGAAACTCATTATAACAATTAGTTAAGTTTTAAAAATAAATGTTAAATTAAAAATTAATGTTTTAAGTGTTAGATCCATAAATAATATTATAAAAATAAAATATTTGCGTAAAATATCATTTTAAAGCTTTAAAATCCTTACCTATCTATCACCCTAAATGACACGAAATCATTACACTTTATTACTTTGTTTACAAACCCTATAGCTATAGAGTTTCTAGCTTAATATATAAGTGATCAAACCCATTTAAAACCATACAAATATTCAAGGATTTCTCTTCTTTCTTTTAGTTTATAGTATCGACTAAGAAATATTTTATAATGATTTTTTTCCCATTGCATGTTTGCACTTTTTCCAATACATACTAACATAAAATGGTGAATTGTATCTAATAATATTTTAAAAAAATGTCTCTCAAAAGGTTGCCCAACTTGAGGAGAAATGGACTTTAAAAGAAAAAAAAAAAAAAAGGAGAGAGAGAAATGCCCCACACCCACTTGAAAAAGAAATGGACTTGTAAGTATTTTACAATGCAGACCCATGTGCCAAGCACACAGTTACTTTTTAATAGGCTATCTAGGGTTGATTTTTATATAATATTATTAGTAATTATGATTTTGTTTATCGCTTAACATAATTATGATCATCATAATCATCATTAGAATGTCATTGAAGCACAATTTCAATTTTAGATAGTCTTCGCTAATATTTTGTGTAATACTCAATTAATAATTCGCATAATTCGATAACAATAGTTTTATTCAATATAAATCAATTGATCAATAGTTGAATATCGATAATTATAATATTTATATATATATATATAGTTTCGTGACTAATTTTTCTGTTAAAATGTCAAACTCCAAATATTAAAGATATGATGCACACTATTAAAAAACTATATGGGATAGTTATAAATATGATTAAATGAAATTTATTAAAATATGATACTAAAAATTAATAGAAATATGTGAATGTATTAAAATTTATCTAAAAGCATATTATAACACGTTAAAATAATAAAGTATATGAATACATGAATTAATATATATAAATCTAATGACTGACATGAGTGTTATATATGGTTATATCATATGGTATGGTATAATTAGTCGAAATACTGTTATGAACACACATGGCCCAAGGGCATGTCCCCATGAAGTAGAGACTATATGTCTTCGAAGAAAATAATTCCCTGAGGACTAAAATACTAATTAACCTAAAATAAAATAACAATTGATGTTTAAAGTCAAATTTGATTCCATTCAATAATTTTTTTTCTTCTAATTTATACATATTTATAATAAATTTTATGTATTTTATAAAATTAAATTCTTTCATTCTTTAATATGTATTTTATAAAATTTATAATAAATTTTATGTATTTTATAAAATTAAATTATTTCATTCTTTAATATCAAGGAATGAAAATTATATAAAATATTATGGTGACTTTCTCTCTCTTTGTTAGCATGCTCAATGTGATTTTCTCTCTCCTTGTCAGCATGCTAATTTTTTAACGACGGGTACCAAAATAAAAATAAAACGTAATGTTAAGTGCTATTTTATCAAAAAAATAGGTTGAGTACTAAAACAACGCGAAAATATATGGGGTACTAAATATATAGTTAACCTTATAATATATGGAGACTGTGAGCTAACATCAACAAAACTGAAAATATTTATTAGGTTTTGAATTATACCAAAGTAGGAGTTCCCACATATTTCCATACATGATTAATGTTGTTTTTTTATATTTATTTTTGAACTTATAATTTGATATAATTTTTATACCATTAAAATTTATTTCTGTAAATAAAAAATATTAAACGTTTAAATATATTTAAAATATCAATCGAGCTAAATCTAAACGAAATATTTTCAATATTATAACCATAGGCAAATGAATGCCTAAATTTTTATAGGCTTCATTTATTTGTGAGGAACATGAAAAAAATAAAGGTGGGGTTTTAGGTGAATTTTATATAAAGATAATTGAAATGTGGCAGTAAAGAAGGTCTTTGTAAGGAATGTGAAATGGGGTCAACAATGCCAAACAGTCCCCGCCACCACAATGAGTGATTATAAGAGGCACGCGGATGTTGGAATTTGTTTTATATATAAATTTTTACATCAGATCAATAAATCCAATACTAATAATTATATTAAAAAGTAACCGACTATTTAAAATACTTAATATTGGTTGACTTAGTCTAATATCCAAAGATAGCAAAATTAACTCTTGGTTTAAAGAAATTATATCATAAGCTTGACTTATCGCATTAACTATCGTTTTATTTAATCAAAACTACCTATTTTACTATTATTTTTTATGTTATTAATCCAATAATATAATAACTTTCAAATAAATTATTTTTGAAATGACAGAAAAAAATAGTGAATATTCATTGGTTGAAAAAAATGATAGAGAAAAATAATGGTGAAGTGAGTAATTTTTATTGATAAAATCATGACTGGTGTGGTAAGCCAGACCCATGATATAATTTTTTTTGGGTTTAGTTTATAATTTTAAACATCGAAAACTAGGGGTGTTCATATCCGGGTACCCGTTAAATGCGTGTACCCGTTAATTCAGGTACCCGATACCCTATTTATTTATTTTTAATATTTTTGAAAATTTAAAAAATCACATAACAAACACATTCATGTCTATATTTTAGTTTGGACTTGTTGTATTCATAGGACCTTACCACAGTTAAATTTGTATTTTATTCTAATTTACTGTATTTGGTCAACATAGCATTTTAATTAGAACTTATGTTTTGTAAACCCATTTTAATATCATTATCTACGTGGATTTTACGGTAATGGATTATTTTGAGAATTCCTAAGTTGTGGTTTTAAATTTGTTTTATTAAATAAATAAATAATATAACCATAAACACAATAAAAAGGAATTAGATCAATCAATTTAATCATTCTCTCTAAAACTATTAAAGAGTACAAATTAATTACTAAATAAAAATTAATATCATTTTTAAAAATCAATCCGCCTTTCTAAAAAATATGTTTTATAAATAAATAAATAAAAACAAACATAATCAACAATTACAATAAAAAAATATAATAATAATTTTATCAAATATAATTTAATGACTCGCATTTGTATATTAAAAAATTTTTAGTAAATAAAATTACATAATATTTGTATTTAAATTTTAAAATTAAATTATTTTAAAAAGTAAAATAAATTTAATGTTTATAATATTTGATTTTGCTTGTATATTTTTTTAATTAAAATTGACTAAAAAATAGAATTTGTATAAATAAATTTTAGTTAAAAGTTCCATATAAAAACAAACAAAATAATTGTCTAACTTATTTGTTCTTAAATTGTCCATTGATAACAAATTTTATTATAATTCAATAAAAGTTATTTAAGATGACATAAACTTTGAATAAAAATATTTTGTATATTATTTGTTCATTTAACACAGATTTTTAGTTCGTTCCACATTATTTGTGCAAAAAAATCTTGCTAAAAACCTACCTATCAAAAAAAAGTGCACAACATAGACTAATTAAGACAAATTTTTAAAAAAGGGGCAATAAAAAAAATAGCCTGATCATGTGGGCCTCCCCGGTACCAATATGATCGTCATCAAAGGCATAAGCAATGCCGGTATTTTGGTGTTTTGCTATATTTCCTTGTCATTCTCAAACCTCTTTCAGTAGGCAAGCATTAATTCAAGCACATTTACAATTATTATTTTTGCTCACCACCAAGCACCGTTATTTACTTCTTATAAATGTGCCAAATCCTAACAATTCCCCAAGTACGCTCATTTGAAACTCATCTTCCAGCCAAGCATGGAATGGTTTTCTGGGAATTTACCTCATCCTTCAAGGTGGCTGCAATGGAGGACATGTTTTGGGGTTTAAGAAGTTTCCATTATCTCAATCAAATTTGCATTACAATCAAGATATTTAGATAATATTTAAAAATAATATTACAGACATAATAAAAACACATTAAATGTTAAAGTAAATGATTTGTTAAAAAATACTATTTTCTACGAACCAAACATTTGATTAATTTTCAAAACAGATGAAAAACACTCTAAACCAAACATGTGATTATTTTTAATAATAATATTTTCTACTAACCAAACTCTCCCTCGTACTATGTTTGAAGCAAATGTTGCGTGGGGTTTTCTGGGCCTTGTAAACTTCTTTATAGCTACTCGTTTGTTTGAAGATCTGTTGGCCCATATCCTTTGTTGGCTTCTCTACCATATGGAGACATGAACTGAATCTCCGAATAAACACAGGAGGTATTGCACATCATGAGATTAGAGGAACTCACACTGTGGCATCTCCTCCAAAGTTGCTGCGAAAGATTTTTAAGTTCATTCTTCCGAATAGGTTTTGCGAGAAATTCGACTGCACCCTTCGACAAACACTTAAACACGAGATTGATACAATCACGGGATGACATCACTGCAAAATATAGAATGTCACGGGTAATGATAGACCTTATATTTCGATTAAAGAAGATTTGAAATGGTAGTGAATGGAACTTACTTATCACAGGGATATTCTTTAAAGTTTTGTGATTCATAATCAAGTATAAAAGATCACTTCCTGATAAAACAGGCAAGTCTTCCTCTGTTAGGACAAGATCAACATAGTTTGTAGGATCTTCTAGGACTTTCCACGCTTGGAGACCATACACAACGGCCGTAACTGCCAGGAAAAAGAGTAATTAAGCTTGTGATATAGCTTTCATTTAATTCATTCATCTTACAAGTCATATATATAAACAAATTTATCACATATCTTATTAGCCAACTTAAACCCTCAAGGAAAACTCCATGAATAATCACACAAATGTACCGTATACCTAATATTCATTTCATCAAGCTAAGCTAATAATTCTACAATAATAGCTAAATTTGGACTATTACCTTTCCGCGATTGTGAAAAATCATCCTATTTTGATCCACTGCATCTGTAAAGAAACAATTTTATCTTAAACGCCCGCAAAGAGAAAACACCCTGCTAAGGGAAAAAGATGAAGCAAAAGGGTCAGTGCCAAAGTTTATGAATTCCATACCAATTAAGATCCTGAGCTCTCCCCCGATTGCATCTTTGAGTCCAATTGGCTGAAAAATAAGAGCCCGCTGAGTTTTTATATCCAAATAAAATTTATATAACTTATTATGCCTGACAAAACCGACACAAGACAGCAACGGAAAGCCTTATAGTTCTTTCCATATAGATTTCATTCAACTTACAAGTCATATATATAAACAAATTGATCAAATATCTTATCTGCCAACCTAAATCCTCAAGGAAAACTCGATGAATAACCACACAAATATATTGTATACCTAATAATTATTTCCTCAAGCTAAGCTAATAATTCTACAATAATTTCTGAATTTGGACTATTACCTTTCCGCGTTTGCAGTGGGTCAAAATAGGTTGATTTCTCACATCTGTAAAGAAACAACTTTATCTTAAAAGTATGCGAAGGTAAAACACGCTAGTACGAGAAAAAGATGAAACAAAAGGGTCTATTCCAAAGTGTACGAATTCCATACCGAGGCATCTCCGAGAGTAACAACCAGGGTTTCAAAAAACGGCGCGCGGCTATTTAGCGGTAACGCCGCCGGCCGAAACCGCTATCGGCGAAAACAACGGGGGGACGCGGAATCACACTAGTAGCGGTGGATCACGGCCGCAATTTAACGGGTAGCGGTAAATCACGGTAGTAACGGGACGCTATCCCCGTTTTCTCCCGTTACTGTAAAACCTAAAAAAAATCCATGGGCGGGCGATAAGGGTGAGCGTGAGAGTGTAAAGGGACGCGAGCTGATGAGACTTACAGGGAGAGGATTGGTCGACGTTGAGGAGAGCGGATTGACGGTGCGCCGACGACAAGAGGTGAAATCGCGCGGCTCTAGATGTTGGTCTGATGACGACGGCGCAAAAACAACCCTTTTAGGGTTTGAAAGCCAAAGAGAAAACGAAGAATAAAGAGGGATTTAGGTTTTGTTATCATTAAAAAAAACCATAGGTTATGAGAATCCAATTATGAAAGGATATTAAGAGAGCCCATTAATTTGATAAAAAAATAATTTATTAAAGATTTTTAATTAAAATTGACGGTTAAAATTTGATTCTATAAATAAAAAGTTAAATTATGAGATGTTTGGGCATTTTTAAGGGTATATGCAATGATTCAAATCGCGGATCGCTAACGCGATTACGGCCGCAAAATAGCGGTCGCGCCACCTTCCGAAACTACTTTTAGAGAATTTTGCGGTAGGCAGCAGATTCACGCCAATAGCGTTGTCATGGGTTTAAAATTTTGGGAAAAAAAATGGGAAATTACATAGGTGACATTGAACTTTTTAAAGTTCTTAGTTTGGCCTTAATACTTTAACCCACATTCAAGTTGATCCCTTAAACTTTCAAAACTTCTTGATTAAGCCTTTAAATTTCTAATTTATCTTAATTATGTCCTTAAAGATTTATTTTTTGTTAAATCTAGCCCTTAAACATTATATTAATTTTATTTTCCTTTTACTTAATAATAAAATTAGAGACTTAGAGTATATGTTGAATATAAGTATTGAAAAAGAAAATCAAATAAATGAGAATAAAGACTTATATTTAATGTGGTATAATTGTTTATTAATATTATTATAAATATTTAATTTTTTATAATATGTTTATTGTTTATTATTAGTTTTTATAATATGTTTATTTAATTTTTATTATTTATTAATATTATTATTTTTATATTAATATTTTTATTTTTTTAGGTTTATTCACATGTTTAGTCCTTTTATTAGTGCACATTGTTTATTTAGAATATTCATATGATTTTATTATCCAAACTAAACTAAACAAAATCACAATACAATCTAGAATTCTTTAAATAAAATCACTTTCAAATTCATATTAATAAAAGATCATAAGTGTTAAAAAATACTCTAAAAATCATTAAAATTGACTTTTTATATTTATAATTATAATTAGTATATTTTACAATAAATTGTGCAAAAAAAAAAAAAAATCACGACCGCGACACCCACGGTGACCACAATAGCCTCCGTTATATTTGAAAACGCGATAACCTCGACGCGACCGAAAAGTGACCGCGACCGATATTTAAATCCCTGGGTATAGGTTAACTTCTATTTCAGCCATGTCACATTTTATTTTTGTTATTTCAGTCTTTGAATTTTTTTTAATTTATAGTGTAAATTTTATTTTTTGTTCAATATATTCATTTAATTTCAACAATCTAAGTTCATAATTGTTAGAAAACACTCTAAAAATCATTAAAAGTAACTTTTTATGATTATAATTATAATTATTATGTTTTTATAATAAGTGTTAACCGCGATAACCACGACGAGACCGAAAATGCGACCGCGACCGAGATTTAAATCTCTGATCTTCACATATCTAAATCTTGTGAAGTTTTTCAAACTGGATTCGCAATAAATATTTAGCTTCAAAATAATAAAAAGGCATTTTCAATTATAAGAGCTAAAATACAATTCATCTCTCTCTATATATATATACTTACATAAAACTTTGATTGACCTCATAATTACAGATTAATTAAGCACCAAATCAGGGTTTTAAAAAATAATATGCAACTGCGATTGCGGTTGTTATATAGTGGTATAGCCGCAGTCCGAAATCGATATCGCCGCAAATTACTCTAGGAATCGAATTCACACCAAAAATAACGAATTGAGGCTGCGATTTAACGGGTAACGTTTGATTGCGGCAATAACAGACCGCTATTCTAATTATTATCATGTTAACGATCAACGTATAAAAAAATACAAATATTTTCTCAAAAAAACAAATAATCTTCATAAGACGATTTCAAGTGGTATTTCCTGCTATTATCGGCGATCCAAGCGTCGTCCACCAGATCCGAACGATCCTTCGAATGATTGTATAAAAGCGATGCGATAAAGTTGCAAAGATAAAAAAAATAGAAAAAAAAAATGGAGAAGGATTCTGAAAAGTGAAAAAAAGAAGCAGAAAGACATTTTTTAGTGTTTAAATGGTAAAAGTTAATTTTATTATTAAAAAGAATATATCCATCAAGGGTCTTGATTCAAGACCAAATACAAATACTAACGAAAATAAATTAAATGGGTCTTGAAAACCGACACTACACTACCTAAAAAACTAAAAAGGAAAAAAATAATTAAATGCATCTTGAAAATTGACACTAATTTCTCAACTACTTGAATATTATAATTATTATTTATATTATATTATACATTTATTATATTTTCGGTTAAAATATATTTATTATAATTAATAAATATAATATTGCAAACTTATATACTCATTATACATTATATATTATGTTGTACACTTATTATCTATTTTATTGTAATTATTTTAATTACTTATATAATATTATTTTTTCTTACTATCACTTGTTTATTATTATAGTTTTATTATTTTTTTCAAAAATTATTTTTTTATTCAGCCATGCCAATCGTCACCATTTAAATTTGTTAGTTTAGTCTTTGATTTTATCTAAATTTATAGAGTAAATTTTATTTTTTGTTCAATTTAGTCATTTAATGATTGTAAAGTTATGTTGTCATACCATTACAAGTTTATAAGTGTTATAAAGTACTTTAAACATCATAAAAGTGATTTTTTATATTTATAATTATTATATTTTACAATAAGATGTACAAATTTTAAAAAAATTCATGACCGCGACACTTGTAGTGACCGCAATAGCATTCATTATGTCCGCAACCACGATAAAGCGTGACGCGGCCGTGAATGCTTTTTAAATTCCTAGCTGGGAGAACGGATGAGACGTTTTAGGGACGACGTTTTTACTAAACGCGCGTACTCAATGTGTTAAAATCTCAAGTTAGAACACGACTAAAAAACTACAACATAAAAACAGACTGAGAAAAATAATGAAAAAACAATAGTCAAGAAATAAGAAGGAATAACAAACGGCAGCTGCAAATGGAGTTTTAACCCTTACGACCCTAAAACTACACTGTTTTGTTTATGTTGAACCGAGGGAAAGTAGTTGACAAAAAAGGAAAAAGAAAACGCAAAATTAGGGTATAAAGTATTTTTATTTTAATAAACTAATTTTCATAGCTTTAAAATATTATTTGATTTAAAGTGTTTTTTTAATAAAAATGTTGAAAAATATATTAAGTGCAACAAGACTATATTTTAAAAAATAGATAGGAAATTATAGTTTTTTGTTAATATTTTTTTAAAGGAATCACAAAATCATTAGATTTTAATTGAAGGAGAGACCACCAAAACTAATGAGAATTTAACTTGTACTTCATTTTAATCCATGAAAATCATTAGATTTTCTAATTTATTGTGAATTTTAATGTTTTTATTATTATATGTATTGATTTTTTTACACTTGTCGTACCCTTATCGTACTCGTACCTTTATAATTTTGAAAATTATTATTTATCGTCCCCGTATTCGTCCTTGTACCCGTATCCATGTAACATAGAGTAAAACTATCAAGTTTAATATTTAGATGGTAGGGAAGAATGAAATACATATCGGACATGAACCGTATTTTGAGAATTATTTGGGTCTCGATGGACTTGAAAAGTTTGGGCTAAAGAAACACACGTATTATCCATTCTTTTATTTTAGTCAACTCTATTTACACTGTCGTCAAAATTTGGATAAATAATAGTTAGTCCCTAAAATTGATGTTTTTTTAAACTTGATTTCTGGATGTTTTAGAGTTAATTGCACAATAAGTCTTCAAACTATGATTTTTATTATAAACGAAGTCCCTAAAATTAAAAAGAAAAAAAGAAAAAGAAAAAGAAAAAGAAAACAACTTTTGGTATCCATCTTTGGGATTTGAACCTTGCTTTAAAAGCCACCATTAAAGCTGTAACCAGCGACCACTACCCCGATCGACTAATTTTAAATATTATTTGAATATATATTAAAACATACCACGTATCACATTTTAATTGGCCAACGTATTTTTAACAGTCAGATACTTAAAATGATCGAAATGAAACTTTAGGCATATATTTAGAGCAAAAAACTAGGTTAGGCACAAAAAGTGAACCACATGTATAGTTTGAACACCTATTTTGTTATTAAGCCTTTGTTTTAATTTGTACTTTAAGTTAATTATATTATTTTTCTAAAAAATATATTAATTATAATAGAAATTATCAACTAATTAAAATACATTTATGTTATAAAAATATTGAGTTTTTGAGTTTTTATAATAATTATATTTTGAGTTAAAATAACCTTTTGCAGCTATTTATGACACTACACCAAGAAAGTTTATTTCATTCTACACCATTTGTATGTATGTTCCTCTTAACATAATAAAGACAACTCATATTTGTGAGACTTATTACAAAACCGTTAAACTCTTTAACTCTATAATCAAAGTAAACAATACTTGACCATATTATCAAGGATCATCAGTTCGAGTCCGAATCACATGTACCCATGGTTGTCCAAAAGGTTCTAATGGAGATTTTAGGTCTAAAAAGACCACTAGACATATCCCGATCTGTGAAGAATTCTAAAAGACAACCACTTTGACCTATGTAAACTTTCCATGTAACTCTAGCATTTTGTTTTATTAAATAACTCTAGCAGTTTGTTTTATTAAATAAATAAATAATATAACCATAATTACAATCTAAAAAGGAATTAGATCAATCAATTTAATCATTCTCTCTAAAACTATTAAAGAGTACAAATTAATTACAAAATAAAAAAATAATATCATGTATAAAAATATTTAAAAATCAATCAAAACAAATCAAAAAATAGAATATATAAATAAATATAATTGTTGGCGGTAAAAAACAAACATAATCAACACTAACATAAAATTAAATATAATAATTAATTTTATCATAATTCAAGTATAAGTTATTTAAGATGACTACGTTCTGAAAAGTTCCATTTGTATATTATTTATTCCTTGAACACAGATTTTTAGTATCGTTCCATGTAATATTTGTGGGTTTTAACTAGTTTTAATTCTAATTTAAGTTTAAATTATTTTAGTTGTTAAAGTATTAATACAATTTAATGTTTATAATATTTGATTTTGCTTGTATATTTTTTTAGTTAAAATTGTGTAACAGTTATATGCTGATTTCATTTGTATAACAGTTATTTTTAGTTAAAAGTTCTGATATAAACAAGTTAAAATAATTGTCTAACTTATTTGTTCTTCCATTGTCCATTGATAACAAATTCTTTATATAAAATAAATGTAAAAACTATACATAAACTTTGAATAAAAAATATTAACAGGATTGGTTTAAGCGGTAAGCAGCTTGATATCATTTAAGCAGGTTTCGAGTTCGATACATTATGTATGCAAAAAAAATCTTGCTAAAAAACCTACCTATCAAAATTAAGTGCACAACATAGACTAATTAAGACAAATTTTTAAAAACCGGGAAGGGCAATAAAAAAAATAGCCTGATCATGTGGGCCTCCCCCGGTACCAATATGATCGTCATCAAAGGCATAAGCAATGCCGGTATTTTGGTGTTTTGCTCTATTTCCTTGTCATTCTCAAACCTCTTTCAGTAGGCAAGCATTAATTCAAGCACATTTACAATTATTATTTTTGCTCACCACCAAGCACCGTTATTTACTTCTTATAAATGTGCCAAATCCTAACAATTCCCCAAGTCCGCTCATTTGAAACTCATCTTCCAGCCAAGCATGGAATGGTTTTCTGGGAATTTACCTCATCCTTCAAGGTGGCTGCAATGGAGGACATGTTTTGGGGTTTAAGAAGTTTCCATTATCTCAATCAAATTTGCATTACAATCAAGATATTTAGATAATATTTAAAAATAATATTACAGACATAATAAAAACACATTAAATGTTAAAGTAAATGATTTGTTAAAAAATACTATTTTCTACGAACCAAACATTTGATTAATTTTCAAAACAGATGAAAAACACTCTAAACCAAACATGTGATTATTTTTAATAATAATATTTTCTACTAACCAAACTCTCCCTCGTACTATGTTTGAAGCAAATGTTGCGTGGGGTTTTCTGGGCCTTGTAAACTTCTTTATAGCTACTCGTTTGTTTGAAGATCTGTTGGCCCATATCCTTTGTTGGCTTCTCTACCATATGGAGACATGAACTGAATCTCCGAATAAACACAGGAGGTATTGCACATCATGAGATTAGAGGAACTCACACTGTGGCATCTCCTCCAAAGTTGCTGCGAAAGATTTTTAAGTTCATTCTTCCGAATAGGTTTTATGAGAAATTCGACTGCACCCTTCGACAAACACTTAAACACGAGATTGATACAATCACGGGATGACATCACTGCAAAATATAGAATGTCACGGGTAATGATAGACCTTATATTTCGATTAAAGAAGATTTGAAATGGTAGTGAATGGAACTTACTTATCACAGGGATATTCTTTAAAGTTTTGTGATTCATAATCAAGTATAAAAGATCACTTCCTGATAAAACAGGCAAGTCTTCCTCTGTTAGGACAAGATCAACATAGTTTGTAGGATCTTCTAGGACTTTCCACGCTTGGAGACCATACACAACGGCCGTAACTGCCAGGAAAAAGTAATTAAGCTTGTGATATAGCTTTCATTTAATTCATTCATCTTACAAGTCATATATATAAACAAATTTATCACATATCTTATTAGCCAACTTAAACCCTCAAGGAAAACTCCATGAATAATCACACAAATGTACCGTATACCTAATATTCATTTCATCAAGCTAAGCTAATAATTCTACAATAATAGCTAAATTTGGACTATTACCTTTCCGCGATTGTGAAAAATCATCCTATTTTGATCCACTGCATCTGTAAAGAAACAATTTTATCTTAAACGCCCGCAAAGAGAAAAAAAACCCTGCTAAGGGAAAAAGATGAAGCAAAAGGGTCAGTGCCAAAGTTTATGAATTCCATACCAATTAAGATCCTGAGCTCTCCCCCGATTGCATCTTTGAGTCCAATTGGCTGAAAAATAAGAGCCCGCTGAGTTTTTATATCCAAATAAAATTTATATAACTTATTATGCCTGACAAAACCGACACAAGACAGCAACAACGAAAGCCTTATAGTTCTTTCCATATAGATTTCATTCAATTCATTCAACTTACAAGTCATATATATAAACAAATTGATCAAATATCTTATCTGCCAACCTAAATCCTCAAGGAAAACTCGATGAATAACCACACAAATATATTGTATACCTAATAATTATTTCCTCAAGCTAAGCTAATAATTCTACAATAATTTCTGAATTTGGACTATTACCTTTCCGCGTTTGCAGTGGGTCAAAATAGGTTGATTTCTCACATCTGTAAAGAAACAACTTTATCTTAAAAGTATGCGAAGGTAAAACACGCTAGTACGAGAAAAAGATGAAACAAAAGGGTCTATTCCAAAGTGTACGAATTCCATACCGAGGCATCTCCGAGAGTAACAACCAGGGTTTCAAAAAACGGCGCGCGGCTATTTAGCGGTAACGCCGCCGGCCGAAACCGCTATCGGCGAAAACAACGGGGGGACGCGGAATCACACTAGTAGCGGTGGATCACGGCCGCAATTTAACGGGTAGCGGTAAATCACGGTAGTAACGGGACGCTATCCCCGTTTTCTCCCGTTACTGTAAAACCTAAAAAAATCCATGGGCGGGCGATAAGGGTGAGCGTGAGAGTGTAAAGGGACGCGAGCTGATGAGACTTACAGGGAGAGGATTGGTCGACGTTGAGGTGAGCGGATTGACGGCGCGCCGACGACAAGAGGTGAAATCGCGCGGCTCTAGATGTTGGTCTGATGACGACGGCGCAAAAACAACCCTTTTAGGGTTTGAAAGCCAAAGAGAAAACGAAGAATAAAGAGGGATTTAGGTTTTGTTATCATTAAAAAAACCATAGGTTATGAGAATCCAATTATGAAAGGATATTAAGAGAGCCCATTAATTTGATAAAAAAATGATTTATTAAAGATTTTTAATTAAAATTGACGGTTAAAATTTGATCTTATAAATAAAAGGTTAAATTATTAGATGTCGGGGTATTTTTAAGGATATAGGCAATAATTCAAATCGCGTTCTGCTAACGCGATTACGGCCGCAAAATAGCGGTCGCAACACTTTCCGAAAATGCTTTTGGAGAATTTTGCGGTGGGCAACAGATTCACGCCGGTAGCGTTGTCATGGGTTTAAAATTCGGGAAAAAATGGGAAATTACATAGATGACATTGAACTTTTTAAAGTTCTTAGTTTGGCCTTAATACTTTAACCCACATTCAAATTGATCCCTTAAACTTTCAAAACTTCTTGACTAAGTCTTTAAATTTTTAATTTATCTTAATTATGTCCTTAAAGATTTATTTTTTTTGTTAAATCTAGCCCTTAAACATTATATTAATTTTATTTTCCTTTTACTTAATAATAAAATTAGAGACTTAGAGTATATGTTGAATATAAGTATTGGAAAAGAAAATCAAATAAATGAGAATAAAGACTTATATTTAATGTGATATAATTATTTATTAATATTATTATAAATATTTAATTTTTTATAATATGTTTATTGTTTATTATTAGTTTTTATAATATGTTTATTTAATTTTTATTATTTATTAATATTATTATTTTTATATTTTCATTTTTTTAGGTTTATTCACATGTTTAGTCCTTTTATTAGTGCACATTGTTTATTTAGAATATTCATATGGTTTTATTATCCAAACTAAACTAAACAAAATCACAATACAATCTATAATTCTTTAAATAAAATCACATTCAAATTCATATTAATAAAAGATCATAAGTGTTAAAAAATACTCTAAAAATCATTGAAATTGACTTTTTATATTTATAATTATAATTAGTATATTTTACAATAAATTGTGCAAAATTTAAAAAAAAATCACGACCGCGACACCCGCAATGACCAAAATAGCCTCCGTTATATCTGAAAACGCGATAACCTCGATGCGACCGAAAAGTGACCGCGACCGAGATTTAAATCCCTGGGTATAGGTTAACTTCTATTTCATCCATGTCACATTTTATTTTTGTTATTTCAGTCTTTGAATTTTTTCTAATTTATAGTGTAAATTTTATTTTTGTTCAATGTAATCATTTAATTTCAGCAATCTAAGTTCATAATTGTTAGAAAACACTCTAAAAATCATTAAAAGTAACTTTTTATGATTATAATTATAATTATTATGTTTTTATAATAAGTGTTAACCGCGATAACCACGACGAGACCGAAAATGCGATCGCGACCGAGATTTAAATCTCTGATCTTCACATATCTAAATCTTGTGAAGTTGCTCAAACTGAATTCGCAATAAATATTTAGCTTCAAAATAATAAAAAGGCATTTTCAATTATAAGAGCTAAAATACAATTCATCTCTCTCTCTATATATATATATATATATACTTACATAAAATTTTGATTGACCTCAGAATTACAGATTAATTAAGCACCAAATCAGGGTTTTAAAAAATAATCTGCAACAGCGATCGCGGTTGTTATATAGTGGTATAGCTGCCGTCCGAAATCGATATCGCCGCAAATTACTTTAGGAATCGAATTCACACCAAAAATAACGGATTGAGGCCGCGATTTAACGGGTAACGTCTGATTGCGGCAATAACAGACCGCTATTCTAATTATTATCATGTTAACGATCAACATAGAAAAAAAATACATATATTTTCTAAAAAAACATATAATCTTCATAAGAAGATTTCAAGTGGTATTTCCTGCTATTATCGACGATCCAAGCGTCGTCCACCAGATTCGAACGATCCTTCGAATGATTGTATGAAAGCGATGTGATAAAGTTGCAAAGATAAAAGAAAAAGGAAAGAAAAAAGGGAGAAGGATTCTAAAAAGTGAAAAAAAAAGAAGAAGCAGAAATACATTTTTTAGTGTTTAAATGGTAAAAGTTAATTTTATTATTAAAAAGAATATATCCATCAAGAGTCTTGATTCAAGACCAAATACAAACGAAAATAAATTAAATGTGTCTTGGAAACCGACATTACACTACCTAAAAAACTAAAAAGGAAAGGAAATAATTAAATGCATCTTGAAAATTGACACTAATTTCTCAACTACTTGAATATTATAATTATTATTTATATTATATTATACATTTATTATATTTTCGGTTAAAATATATTTATTAGAATTAATAAATATAATATTGCAAACTTATATACTCATTATACATTATATATTATGTTGTACACTTATTATCTATTTTATTGTAATTATTTTAATTACTTATATAATATTATTTTTTATTATTACTATCACTTGTTTATTATTTTTTTCAAAAATTATTTTTTTTATTCAGCCATGCAAATCGTCACCATTTAGATTTGTTAGTTTAGTCTTTGATTTTATCTAAATTTATAGAGTAAATTTTATTTTTCATTCAATTTAGTCATTTAATGATTGTAAAGTTATGTTGTCATACCATTACAAGTTTATAAGTGTTATAAAGTACTTTAAACATCATAAAAGTGATTTTTATATTTATAATTATTATATTTTACAATAAGATGTACAAATTTTAAAAAATTCATGACCGCGACACCCGTAGTGACCTCAATAGCATTCATTATGTCCGCAACCACGATAAAACGTGACGCGACCGTGAATGCTTTTTAAATTCCTAGCTGGGAGATCGGATGAGACGTTTTAGGGACGACGTTTTTACTAAACGCGCGCACCCAATGTGTTAAAATCTCAAGTTAGAACACGACTGAAAACTACAACAGAAAAAAATACTGAAAAAAAGATGAAAAAACAATAGTCAAGAAATAAGAAGGAATAAAAAACGGCAGCTGCAAATGGAGTTTTAACCCTTACGACCCTAAAACTACACTGTTTTTTTTTATGTTGAACCGAGGGAAAGTAGTTGACAAAAAAGGAAAAAGAAAACGCAAAATTAGGGTATAAAGTATTTTTATTTTAATAAACTAATTTTCATAGTTTTAAAATATTATTTGATTTAAAGTGTTTTTTTAATAAAATTGTTGAAAAATATATTAAGTGCACCAAGACTATATTTTAAAAAACAGACATGAAATTATAGTTTTTTGTTAATATTTTTTTAAAGGAATCACAAAATCATTAGAATTTTTTATTTACTGTGAATTTTAATGTTTTTTTGTTATTATATGTCTTGATTTTTTTACACTTGTCGTACCCTTATCGTACTCGTACATTGTAATTTTAAAAATTATTGTTTCTCGTCCCCGTATTCGTCCTTGTACCCGTATCCATGTAACATAAAGTAAAACTATAAAGTTTCATATCTAGATGGTAGGGAAGAATGAAATACATATCGGACATGAACTGTATTTTGAAAATTATTTGGGTCTCGAAGGACTTGAAAAATTTGAGCTAAAGAAACACACGTATTATCCATTATTTTCGTTTAGTCAACTCTATTTACACTATCGTCAAAATTTGGATAAATAATAGTAGGCCTAAAATTGATGTTTTTTTAAACCTAATTTATGGATGTTTTAAGGTTAATTGCACAATAAGTCTTCAAACTATGATTCTTCTTCTAAACGAAGACCATAAAATTAAAAAGAAAACAACTTTTGGTATCCATCTTTGGGATTTGAAGATTGCTTTAAAAGCCACCATTTAAGCTGTAACAAGCGACCACTACTCCGATCGACTAATTTGAAACATTATTAGAATATATATTAAAACATGTCACGTATCACATTTTAATTAGCCAACGTATTTTTAACAGTCAGATACTTAAAATGATCGAAATGAAACTTTAGGCATATATTTAGAGCGAAAAACAGGTTAGGCACCAAAAGTGAAGCACATGTATATATATATAATAACTCCATATTCTCCTCAGGGTAAGTTTCAGGGCACAAATATCAGCAAAATTGAAAAATAACAAAATTTGAGTACTTTTCCGCCGAAAACTAAGAGCCCACTGAGTTTTATATCCAAATAAATCTATATAACTTCCTAAGTCTCTACAAAACCGACACAAGTACACAACACAACAATGGAAAACCATATAGTTTTTTCCATATAGCTTTCATTTAATTCATTCAACTTACAAGTCATACATATAAACAAATTCATCACATATCTAACCTGCCAACCTAAACCCTCCAGGAAAACTCAATGAAAAACCACACAAATGTGCTGTATACCTAATATTCATTTCATCAAGCTAAACTAATAATTCTACAATAATTGTTGAATTTGGACTATTACCTTTCCACACTTGCAGTGGATCAAAATAGGATATTTCTCACATCTGTAAAGAAACAATTTTATCTTAAAAGTCCAAAAAGGTAAAACACCCTGGCACGGGAAAAAGATGAAACAAAAGGAAAAGGGTATGTTCCAAAGTTTATGAATTCCATACCGAGGCATCTTTTAGAGTAACAAGTTCCAGTAGCAGATTACAACTCCACTGCGAAAAACTGCCATTGAAACAACATCAGCTTAAAGAAAACTTTACTGGGAAATTGTGTACGACATTACCATATGGAGACATGAACTGATTCTCCGAATAAACCACGGAGGTATTGAACATCATAAGACAACGTTGGATTTGAAGTAACTTACACTGTGGCATCTCCTCCAAAGTTGCTGCCAAGGATTTTTAAGTTCATTCTTCCGAATAGGTTTCACTAGAAAATCAAGGAACCTTTCGACAAACACTTAAACACGAGATTGATACAATCACAAGATGACATCACTGCAAAATATAGAATGTCACGGGGAATGATAGACCTTATATCCCGATTAAAGCAGTTTTGAAATGGTAGTGAATGGAACTTACTTATCACAAGCATATTCTTTAAAGTTTTGTGATTAATAATCAAGTACAAAAGATCACTTCCTGATAAAACAGGCAAGTCTTCCTCTGCTTAGAGACCAACAACGCTACCCATTCGGTGGTGCTGCAAGAAGGATAAAAAGGTCACAGCTGCCATATTTTTCATTAAAGAAAAATTGAAATCAACCCCTTTGATGTCACCAGAAAAAGAACAAAATTCGAATACTTTTCCATTGAAAACTAAGAGCCCACTGAGTTTCTATATCCAAGTAAATTTATATAACTTCTAATGTCTCGACAAAACCGACACAACACAGAAACAAAAAGCCATATAGTTTCCATATAGCTTTCATTTAATTCATTCATCTTACAAGTCATATATATAAACAAATTTATCCCATATCTTATTAGCCAACTTAAACCCTCAAGGAAAACTCCATGAATAATCACACAAATGTACCGTATACCTAATATTCATTTCATCAAGCTAAGCTAATAATTCTACAATAATAGCTAAATTTGGACTATTACCTTTCCGCGATTGTGAAAAATCATCCTATTTTGATCCACTGCATCTGTAAAGAAACAATTTTATCTTAAACGCCCGCAAAGAGAAAACACCCTGCTAAGGGAAAAAGATGAAGCAAAAGGGTCAGTGCCAAAGTTTATGAATTCCATACCAATTAAGATCTTGAGTTCTCCCCCGATTGCATCTTTGAGTCCAATTGGCTGAAAAATAAGAGCCCGCTGAGTTTTTATATCCAAATAAAATTTATATAACTTATTATGCCTGACAAAACCGACACAACACAGCAACGGAAAGCCATATAGTTCTTTCCATATAGATTTCATTCAATTCATTCAACTTACAAGTCATATATATAAACAAATTGATCAAATATCTTATCTGCCAACCTAAATCCTCAAGGAAAACTCGATGAATAACCACACAAATGTATTGTATACCTAATAATTATTTCCTCAAGCTAAGCTAATAATTCTACAATAATTTCTGAATTTGGACTATTACCTTTCCGCGTTTGCAGTGGGTCAAAATAGGTTGATTTCTCACATCTGTAAAGAAACAACTTTATCTTAAAAGTACGCAAAGGTAAAACACGCTAGTACGAGAAAAAGATGAAACAAAAGGGTCTATTCCAAAGTGTACGAATTCCATACCGAGGCATCTCCGAGAGTAACAACCAGGGTTTCAAAAAACGGCGCGCGGCTATTTAGCGGTAACGCCACCGGCCGAAACCGCTATCGGCGAAAACAACGGGGGGACGCGGAATCACACTAGTAGCGGTGGATCACGGCCGCAATTTAACGGGTAGCGGTAAATCACGGTAGTAACGGGACGCTATCACCGTTTTCTCCCGTTACTGTAAAACCTAAAATAAATCCATGGGCGGGCGATAAGGGTGAGCGTGAGAGTGTGAAGGGACGCGAGCTGATGAGACTTACAGGGGAGGATTGGTCGACGTTGAGGTGAGCGGATTGACGGCGCGCCGACGACAAGAGGTGAAATCGCGCGGCTCTAGATGTTGGTCTGATGACGAGGGCGCAAAAACAACCCTTTTAGGGTTTGAAAGCCAAAAGAGAAAACGAAGAATAAAGAGGGATTTAGGTTTTGTTATCATTAAAAAAAACCATAGGGTATGAGAATCCAATTATGAAAGGATATTAAGAGAGCCCATTAATTTGATAAAAAAATAGTTTATTAATTTTTTTTAATTAAAATTGACGGTTTTTTGGTATCCATCTTTGGGATTTGAACATTGCTTTAAAAGCCACCGTTGAAACTGTAACCAGCTACCACTACCTCGATCGACTAATTTGAAACATTATTAGAATATATATTAAAACATGTCACGTATCACATTTTAATTGGCCAACGTATTTTTAACAGTCAGATACTTAAAATGATCGAAATGAAACTCTAGGCATATATTTAGAGCGAAAAACATGTTAGGCACAAAAAATGAACTACATGTATAGTTTGAACACCTATTTTGTTATTAAGCCTTTATTTTAAATTGTACTTTAAGTTAATTATATTATTTTTCTAAAAAATATATTAATTATAATAGAAATTATCAACTAATTAAAATACATTTGTGTTATAAAAATATTTATATTTTGATTTTTTTTAATAATTATATTTTGAGTTAAAAGAACCTTTTGCAGCTATTTATGACACTACACTATGAAAGTTTATTTCATTCTACACCATTTGTATGTATGTTCATCTTAACATAATAAAGACAACTTATATTTGTGAGACTTAATACGAAACCATTAAACTCTTTAACTCTATAATCAAAGTGAACAATACTTGACCATATTATCACGGATCATCAGTCCGAGTCACATGTACTCATAGTTTTCCAAAAGGTTCTAATGGAGATTTTAGGTCTAAAAAGACCACTAGACATAGCTCGATCTGTGAAGATTTTTAAAAGACAACTATTTTGACCTATGTAAACTTTCCATGTAAACATATGATTTGTTTCCTTATATAGCATATATATTCTAGGGAATATTCTATTATTGGTGGGCTTCAATCATAGCCATTGATATAAATAATTAGGGACCGTCGGATTTGTATCACTCATCTTCTGAGTAATCAAAGCATTCACTATAAAACTCTCTGTGTTGTTAATGAGTATTATTGGCTTTCTTTCTTTGTTCTTGAGTTGTCTTTTCTATAATTTACTTATGCTTAGAACGATTCAACGTTCTTAGTGCCTTAGAATAATTTGATCTTTTCGAGTGAGAATTCAGATTAACTTAGTCATTTGTCTATATTTATATTTATTATATATTACAATAAGATGTGCGAATTTTAAAAAATTCACGACCGCGACACACACAATGAACGCAATAGCATTTGTTATGTCCGCAATCGCAATAAACGCGGGGCAATCGAAAACATAGCCGCTAACGCTTTTTAAAACCAGGTAACAACTCAAGGCTACTGAGAATAAAAAAGAAAGCAACATTCCATTTGGAATCAAAAGTCCGACAGAAATATCATATCCTAAATTTAAATAATAAATTATCTTTGATTTTAAGACGAGGTATATTTGTTTTCTAAATCATTTATTGTTTATTATAATTGTATATTCAAGATTATTCTTGATCAGCAATTTTCTTAAATTTATACTATTGCCTAACAAGTCAAAGAACCAATGAATTCCATTGTTTTAACAATTATTTATTAGACAGTAAACTGGCTACTGAGTCAACTTAAGATATTCAAAGATGAAAAAAAGACTTAAATTCAACAAGCATACAACAACAGTGATCAACTGAAAAATCTCTGGTGTAATTGCCATAAAAGCATGGGGAATACTGTTTTCTCTTCAATCGCGGATTGGAAAAGTTTGATATTGCGAGATCTAAGAAACTCCAGATTTTCCTTGGGCAAGGGTTCCGGGCACAAGTATCTGCAAAATTGAAAGTCAAGAAACAAAATATAAAGAAAGAAGAGAGCGTTACATGAAGGTTTAGGATTTCTAAGGAGAAATCGAAAGGTGGAGGGCAACTAGATCTGATATCACTCTCGTTTTCATTTTTCATCATCATTCTCGCATTCTATATGGACAACCTCTACCGCTTACGCTGCTATGAACATTTCAAATGATCTAATGATATTTTTTGCGCTTAAACTTCTTTTTAACAAAACCTTAATGGGCCCACAATTCAGCGAGAAGAATTTTAATTACTTATTTTAAATATTATTGATTAAATTTTGTTCTTTTTAGTATATGCTAAAGTATTTTTTATCTGAGATAAATTAAATGTTTAACGTTTCGATTTAGTCCATTTTAAAATAGTCTGTCAAAAAAATCTATCACCTAACTATAATTTGACACATAACTTTTTAATTTTCATTCTTAAAATCAAACTGAAAAAATAAATTAAAAATATCTTGAAAATTATAAAAATCACAAAAAGTTTTATATTTTTAAAACTTTAAACTCAAAATTTTAAAATTAAAACTATTGTCGTCGTCGTCGATAGGCTCGTGAGACCCCACCAGTCATTACTGAAGCCTTTCACCTATTTTTTTTCAATCACCTATTGTCGGCAATCGACGAGAGGCATGTCAAAAGAACGTCAAACGAAAAACATGAAATGCTCTAACCGTTCGATGTTCGATTGACATGCCTCTGTTCGATTACTGGCGATGAATGACTGGGAGAGATGGACGAAGACCTCCGACGGCGGTAATATCGTCAATTTTGAGATTTTAAGAATTTTAATTTTTTTTGAAGATTTTAAGAAGTTTTAGTTTTTTTTAATTATTTTATTTTTTCAGTTTTTTAAAACAAATAAAAAATTAAAATAAAAGACATTTGTGTAATCTTTTTTATACTTTGTTTTACTTGAAAATACTATAAAAATTGAGAAAATAAAATTATCTTGATTTGAAAAATAAAAAGTAAATATTGAAATAAAGAAACCTGATTAAAAGATTAATTCATGTTGTTAGAACCAAAGTCAATCAAAGCTTCAGGCTAAAACATTTTGTAGTAGTACTTGTATTATTTTTGACGCTGCTTCCTATTGATGTCTGATTTAAAAGAAAGCCATTTGAAAGAAATGGAGGAAATGGAGGAACGCATTGTTTCGGTCTTCATTGTACAAAAGTACGATCATTGACAGAAATAATAGTAAAGTTATATGCAAGTGTCACGGTCTTTGAGTTAGGAATCTGTACAACAAGATGTCTAATAATTGAGACATGATTTGAGGGTGAAAGGAAATAAAAATAAATAAATTATGTCATGTGTCAATCTTTTATTGGTTTGAATATTTTTTATGTTTTTTTTTTGAATTACCCACTTCATATTTATATTTTGAATTTTTAAAAATTTTAAGGTTGAAATTAAAAAATAATAAACCTTTGAGAACTAATTCCACTATTATGCCTTTGAATAAGTTTTGAATTTTCTTTTTTGAAAAAAGTTGTGTCAATTTTTGATTAGTCCGTATATGTCATGTCAGTTTTTATGACAGAAATGAACAAATCTGTTAACGGCGAAATACTCTAGTTTCGATGTATGAAATTAAGAATTTTAAAATGTTATGAATGAAACTGAAAATTCGATATAATTCAAATACAAATGGGATAATCAAGTCAAATATATACTATTTAAATATGTATACGTATATATTAAAAAATATGTATATGTGCAAAAGTAAAACAGCGCTAAATAAGTTCTTTTAGATTAAATAAAAAAATTTATAATTTTGTGTCGAAATTTGAATTTATACAAAATAAGATAAAATAAATTTTTTTAGCCACTAGACCAATTACTAGATCTCGCTAAATAACTTCTTTCATAAGTCTAAGAAATTATTTAAACGTGCATTGCTCATATCTCTGTTTTATAAATAAAAAACATACATACAATCAAATACCATACACATAATGGGTCTAAGAACAATAGCGCTTCTTATTCGAAACAATTCAAATCCAAATGATTCAAATTTAAAATAACTCAGATCAGATCAAACCCAAAATTTTGGAACTACAGTTTATAATTACTACAGTAAACTCCCATATAAACCCATAAACAAAAACTCTTTCCACCATTTTAAATCTCAACACCTCCAGGAAGAACCTATCACCTTTTTTTTCTTCTGAATCTTGTATTTATAAATAAGCAAGAATTTTCATTACAATCAACCTTTGAAACAGGGCTTTAATGAAGCAAAACAATATAAAGTAGGAAACTTGTTACTGATTTCATTCCAGCATCTTATCTTGATTGAAGTTCAAAGACTCCCTCCATATCAGCTCTTTAATATCTTCTTCGTTCAAGGTCATCTGCTCGAAATGGAATATGAAAGGTGATTGACAAGTCGGCTCTTCGTTTATCTCATGAAGACTTGACAAATATGGGTGATTCAGTGCTTCGTCGACGTTGCATGCATCATATCAGAGATATGTTTCTTATAAGATAAATGAGAAAAGAAAATGTGAAAAACACGACCATTGTAAATCATGTTGCCAAATTTACCAGTGATGCGCTTGCTAGGATCGAAAACCAGCATTTTTTCAGCAAGGTCGACTGCCACAGGAGACACATCTGGAATTTTTTCAGCAAAAGGTTGCTTAGGGAAACGAGGAAGCTGCTTAACATACTTTCGAGCATTGTTGCTCCCAAGGAATCCTAGATCTGAATCTTCCGGGGACCCTAGTAGCTGTTTTATGAAATAATCATTAAAGAAAAACGTTTATCAAAACAAGTTTTGTAATCATGCAGCCAATGTCCACTAAAAATTCTACAAGGCTTCATGCTTCCATTGTAACAATGCCTAAAAATGCTGCTTCTACCATATTCAGTGTTCTTCTATGAAGCTAAAGAACTGAGTTTTGAGTTTGAACGAAAATAAATGGATGAATACCTGAGTAATAAGCCCCAACTGCTGAACATAATCTTTACCAGCAAAAAGTGGCTCCCTTCAAATTATTTCCATTAAAATACAGCCAACGGACCAGATATCGATAGCAGCGGTATACTCTGAACAATTGAGAAGCAACTCAGGGGCTCTATACCATCTGGTTACAACATACTCAGTCATGAAGTCTGTCTCCAGGGTGGTTCTTGCAAGACCAAAGTCGCAAATTTTGAGATTGCAATTTGCATTGAGAAGCAGGTTGCTAGGCTTTAGGTCGAGGTGCAAAACATTAGCCGAGTGTATGTACTTAAGGCCACGTAACAGTTGATATAGGAAATACTGCAAAAGAATATAGCTTCAACAAATATGTATTGGCAGCCTAACTTCAAATAGTATACAATTATACTCCATTAATGATTAAACTAGTACCGGTGCTACGCAATAACACGATACCTATTACAATCAAATACAAGATAATATTAGGACCAAGGTATACTATGAAGGACGCTGGTAACATCAGAAACTATATATAATCCACCTGACAGTGATCATCAGTGAGAGCCTGGCTAGACTGTATTATTTGATGCAGATCAGTGTCCATTAGCTCATACGCAATGTAAACATCATTGAACCTTTCCTTCTCCGGCGGCGGTATTATGTCCTTGATTTTGATAACCTGCAAAAATATTGATCCAACAATTCATATCTCCATTATGGTATGACATGAAAATAATAAGCAAACAAATTATAAATCTAGAGATTCACATTATCATGATCCATGTGACAAAGGAGCTTGATCTCACGGAGTGTTCTTTTCGCATCAATCCTGTTGTGAAATGCATTCCCGATCTTTTTTATTGCAACCTCTTCCTTTGTCACAGAATTCGTGGCACAGCTGCAATAATCACAAGATCCAAATTCATTGTCCCCAGAAAAAGAAAAAACAATACCCAAATTAATCCCTAAAGTATTTCAATTATAAAAGTAAAAACTGAAACTTCCTGAAACATCAAATTGGAACAAATCCATATCTCATTTCTGAAATTTCTCTAAAAGGGCACTACAGATTTCCGTTTTCTCTACTTTTAATCAATCAATCCAGTGAATCTACATCTTTAGACTCTCAAGTAAAGGAAACACTGAACGGAAAAGTAGAAGGAAATCAGGATGTTACCAAACGATGCCGTAAGCGCCACGACCAACAGGCCGAATGGGAGGAACATACTTGGAAGAAACTTCGAAGATGTTGTAACAGACGTATCTGCCATCATGTGTTGGTGTTCCTCTCAGATCAATCGCCATTTCTCCATTCTCCATCTTCTTTTGTGTCACTTCCCTTGGAAAAAACAGTGGTGGAAAACAAAGGGGACCATTTGAGGTTTGCTTTTGTTTGTGGGTTTTGAAAGTTTTGAAATTTGAATGTTGTGGGGGAAAAAATGAAAGCGCAATGAAACAGTGGAAGGAATGTGGACCAATCAAAGAATGAGGAAAAAGACTTTTATGTCCATCCATTGGCTATTGGATAACTCGGGAAAGTTCCAAGAAAAGCGACTCTTCTTATAGATTTCGTTTGGCTACCAGGAAAATAACATGAAAACATTAGGTCCCCATCCACTGTAAAGTACAGGCAATTCAAGCAAATTCCAGTCAAAATTCAGGCATTCAAACACATAAAGTACAAGATGACCCAATAGCTTAAACATACGGAAATGAAAACTAATTGGATCATAGCATCGTTATATACATCGAAACCAATACAGGATCTGTAAATGAAAACTAAAATCCATTGCATAAGGCCAGGCCATCCATAACTGGAGATAGAGACCCTGTACAAAAATATGGAAAATTCATGACCATTTCATTCAAATGAATGATCAATCAGAATCGTAGTTGGTAGGGGTTGGAGCCGGTGTCGTGGAGCTTGAGCTAAGCCCGGGGCACCGGCTTCTTTCGTGTTGCCACGCATCGCCGACGTGGACGACACCATTGAAGTAGCTAATTTGAGGAAACCCTTTATGATTCCCATCTTAACTTTGCCTCTCCTGGGCGGTAGAGTTTGGTTTTGCTTCTTTCTGGGGCTTGAAACACTGAACTCCATGGGGTTGAAACAGAGAGAAAACAGAGTACGAGGCTGTTGAAGCTCTCTGCTCACAGACAAAAAGAAGGGGGTTTTGTTTTGTTTTGTTTTGATCCGTTATGTTTTACGCAGGAAGAAGGATTAAAGAGAGAACTTGATATTTGAAGAGTTTTGCGTGGAGCTGGAATATATGAAGAGAGCAAAGCCTATAAGGATAGATTTCAGTTTCTTACTTGGTGACCAAGTTTAAAGTTTTGGCTGAGTTGGAAGTTGATTTCTAGATGCTCGGGGGAGAATTCAATCAGGTGCTACAAAGACCATTGAAACCGGTGGGACCAAGATTTCATTTCAAGCATGAGATTCTGTGAAAAATAGTATAATTCCATGTCAACAATTACTAAATAATTGAAGCCATTAATAAAAAAACAATTGGAATATAGTTGATGAGAAGAGAACTACGATTCTAGGTTTTTATATATAAATATAGAGATATTATATTCCTAAGTAAATGTAGGGATTTGAATTTATATAAAATATAACAATAAAAACTCTTTAGTCACCCAGTTAATTAATTATTTTAGATATTTTTTATAATAAATTATTTTAATAATTTTATTTTTTAAAAAGAACTGGGATTTCGGGAGCATAGATTTGCAACGCAAGTGAAATGAAAAATTGAGAATGAAAATATTCGTCACATCATGATTAAACAATTTGGCATTCGGACATTTTCTTTTTATAAAAAAATAGTTTTAAATTGAAAATATGTGAATTTTTTTTATGTATAGTGTTAAAATTAATATAATGAAAATTTAACGAATATTTCAAAAGTTGTATACTTGATTTTTTAAAGTTTTGTTGATGTATAGCTTTTAAAATTTTTATAAATATATCATTTTTTGTCTTAAATTAAAGCGTTATACTCTAAACTCGTCTCAGATTAAACTAAGAAAACAAGAACCTGAAACTCAATCTAAGCCAAAACCCTTAAGAGCATAAAGTCCAACCGAAACTCAAGAACTGATCAAAGCCCCCGTGAAACACAAACCTAAAAATTATTTAGACCCAAACAAAATCTTAGCCCAATAGTCTAAATGCTTGTCGTTATAAAAAACGATTTTTTGGGTTAGTAGTGTAATCAAGTCGAGCTGGATTTAAATAATAATAATTATAATAATAATAATAATAATAAGTTTAAATTTAAATTTGATTTCAAATTTAAGATTTGATCTTTAATTCGAACTCGATTGAATATCATTTTTAAGTTTAAGATCAACTTGATATATAATTAAATTATTCAAGTTTGAACTTGATTAAGCTCATTTATTCACTTGATATCCTTAAACTTAAATTAGAATTTGAATAACTCGTTACATTTACATATTTTTTTACTTAATACGAATGAAAAGCTTTTTAATATATAATATAATACCATTTTTAATTAAAAACATGTATATAAAAGTAGTTTTTTCAAATACCAAAATTAATGTAACATGTTGAGTTTAACTCGATTGATATGTTATTGGTAAAATATACATAAAGATGTGGGTTTGAGCACCACTTAATAGCTCTTGATTTATGGATGAAAATGGACTTAAGTAATATAGATATGAAAATTAATGTGTGGCGGGGGAGGAGGTTAAGAAGCAAAGGTAAAAACCAAAGTACTACAGATATTAAAAGTTTGATTAAATTCACAAGTAATTCGAGTCAAATATTAATATATTTGAATTTAATTTATTCCATAATTCGATCTAAAATAACTTAGAAGAGACAAGATTTGAGATCATCGTGAATTCGAAACAACAAATTTACAGCGAGTCAAACCAAAGGAAACCACTAGCAGCTTTTGAATTGGATCAACAAAATTTGGTTGACTTTGAAGTGGATTTCTTATACTTCAATAGTAAAAGGAACTGATTATACAAATATTTAAATGAATAAGCAAAGCGTCAATAAGTTGTCACCATAGTCCATACTAACTTTTCTTAATGAGAAAGAAATAAATATAATATTTGGCTTTGTTCAAAAAATAATAATAATATTTGACTTTCCAGAATAATTAATTTTTAATGAGTATCAAATATGTAAAATGCGCACGTTTTCAAATTTGATGTTCTAGAACGACAACTGTCTCGTAAAAAACTTAGAAACTTCATATTTGTTTTATTGGTTTCTTTTGTGCTATTTTTCTATTCCTACTTTAAAAATATTAAACAATAATTAGTTTAAATTCTTATTTTATTTGAGGGGTTGACTTAAAACAAAACAAGTTTTATTTGAATTTTCAAATTAGAAGACATTTTAGTTTCAATAATTTATCACATCCCACTTTTTTTTCTTTGATCTTATTCTTAAATTAAAAGACAATAAATCTTATCTCAAAAAAAGAGACAATAAATCTTATCTCAAAAAAAGAGACAATAAATCTATTACTCCTTTTATTTTTGAGTGTGCAACCATATGACTTAGGCAGTTCTTGACCATGGTGTTGGGTTAAACAAATTAAAAATAAATTTAATAATTAAATGGATGCTATAGCCTTGAAGTTATATCAAGAGAGGCACGAATCATCAACTAAGGCTGAGTTTGTCATTGAAGTTGAAAACTAGCGTTGTGGGCCAAACGGCGGTTTGGAAAAGCTTAAAAAATCAGCTTCTATAACCGCCCTTTTGAAGGGCTAAAATTCCGGTTGTAAACTGAATTTTCACCTAAAAGTTGTATTGTTTGCCATTAAGTTTGCTTAAAAAGTGTGTTTGAGTTGCTAGAAGCAATTAAAAACAGGGCCTAAGTACAAATTTTGAATAAGTAGAGCTTGAGACGTCTCAATCAATCAAATGTAAAAAGGGTTTAATTTTAAGAAAAAAATTTGATACACAGGCCGTATACGCCTTTTAATTTTAGGGGTTAGAATTTTAGTTTAGAATTTAAAGTTTAGGGGTTTAGATTGTATGATTTAAAATTTAAGGTTAATGTTTATAATTTAGTGTATAGGGTTTAAGGTTTAAAGTTTAGATTTTTAGGGTTAGAGTTTAGGTTTTAAGGTGTAAATACACAGGCTCGTATAAAATTAATTTTATACAGCCTGTATATCAAAATTTTACCCTTAATTTTAATGCACACAAACCTGCATATTTATACTATAAACTTAAACCCTAAAAAACTAAACACAAACTATAAATCCTATATACTAACATTAAATTCTAAACACTACACTACCCCTAAACCCTTGGCAAATACTTTTGCAGTTGTTCGTCTTTTATAAATTTAAAAATTTCATCTTTGACTAAAATTTATACAACATATGTATTAAAGTTTTTCTCACGTAAAAATTAGGGGAATCGATAAAATTGAAGTTCGGAAATTATGAGGCGTGCTCATCTTAGTCATACCATCTGTCACTATATTCTCTTCCTGTGAAACCCATATGAACTTGATGTACCAGCTACGATTACGGAACTTAAGAATAGCTCAGACAAAAGGAAAGGAACCAAGATATGCGTCTGAATCATTTAGCACTTGCACAGCCTGAGCATTATCGGAAGACCTGACAATCAAGCAAAAATAACATTTTATAACAATGAATGTCAACAAATGACCTAAGCTTATTTGATATAGTAAAGGTTGACACTGGATAAAAAAACGAAGGATTAATCAACTAAGCTTAAAATCAAATTTTGATTAATATTAAATCCCGGATTCAATCATCATATAATTTGTTTATCCTCATGTTAAAATTTCGAAGTACCAAAGAATGAAAAAAAATTCCTTTTCTTTTTAGGTCCCCATCCACTGCAAAGGCAATTCAAGCAAATTCCAGTCAAAATTCAGGCATTCAAACACATAAAGTAAAAGATGATCCAATGGCTTAAACATACGGAAATGAAAATTAATTAGATCATAGCATCGTTCTATACATCGAAACCAATACAGGATCTGTAAATGAAAACTAAAATCCCTTGCAATAGGAGAGCCTAAAAAACAGAGAAAGGGTCAAAATTAAAAGGCCAGGCCATCCATAACTGGGGATAGAGACCCTGGATAAAAATATGAAAACTTCTTGACCATTTCGTTCAAATGAATGGTCAATCAGAATCGTAGTTGATAGGGGTTGGAGCAGGTGTCGTGGAGCTTGAGCTAAGCCCGGCACCGGCTTCTTTCGTGTTGCCGCGCATCGCCGATGTGGGCAACACCATTGAAGTAACTGATTTGAGGAAACCCTTTATGATTCTCATCTTAACTTTGCCTCTCCTGGGCGGTAGAGTTTGGTTTTGCTTCTTTCTGGGGCTTGAAACACTGAACTCCATGGGGTTGAAACAGAGAAAAAAACAGAGTACGAGGCTGTTGAAACTCTGCTTACAGACAAAAGAAGGGGGTTTTGTTTTGTTTGGTATGTTCTGTTTTAAGCAGGAAAAAGGATTAAGGAGAGAGCTTGATATCTGAAGAGTTTTGAGTGAAGCTTGAATATATGAAGAGATGAAAGCTTGCAAGGATAGATTTCATTTTCTTACTTGGAGACCAAGTTTAAGGTTTAGGCTGGGTTGGACATTGATTTCTAGATGCTTGGGGGAGAATTCAATCAGGTGCTACTAAGACCATTGAAAACTGTGGGACCAAGATTTCATTTCAAGCATGAGATTCTGTGAAAAATAGTATAATTCCATGTCAACAATTAAATAATTGAATCCATTAATAAAAAACGTAAATTTGGCTGAAGATTCCCGAAATTATTTGAAAAACAACCCAATGGAAATTATTTGGAAAAATACTATTCAGTAGGTCTACGTAAAGTTGGGGCGATCAATTTATCTCTTAAAGGAACACATTATTTACCTATTACGTTCATTGTCAATGCGACATATTATCTACTGGCTACATTTTTTGTAACCCTCAGAAAACAAGCAATAGACTGAATGATAGGTGACCACAAGTTCCATCTAAATCTCCAGAAAAAATTTCAAATATACAATACGCACGCAAACGTGATTGGTGCGATATGCTTCTCATGTCGCGAACATCACTTTCAGGTTTCTAAATATTCGCGACCGCTTGAAAGAATAATGCAAAACAATTACATGGTTGATCTGCACCGAAGAATGTGCGATTGCAGAGTCTTCTAGAAATTTAAGTACATGTGTGCGCAAGTCTTTGTTGCATGTGCATTCGTTTATTTTGACATTATGACACTCGTTGATCTGGTATACCGACTTAAAAATGTATTCAAGGTATACTGATACGAGTTTCCTCTAAAAAAATAAACGTAATCGTGATATAATTGACGATGAACCTAAGATACTCCCAGATATTTTCCTGCGATGCAAGAAGAAAGGTCGCCCACGTTAAACTAGGATTCACTGTGCCGAGAATATAGTTCATCGAGAATGGACTAGACAACCTAAACGGTGCACTAAATGTAGGAACGCTAGACACGACAAGAGAAAATGTCCTCTTAGGACTGGCCCTCAAATCGACTAATTGTACTTCTTAGTGTAATGTTTTATTTTTAAATATCATAAACAATCTTCCAAGCTACATTTTTTGGTTTTCGTACCTTTTTTTAATGTGATTTCTACACCATTTAGGATGCCTTATACCCGCCAATTTTTGCACCATTGTAAACATATGTTTTAGTACTACGACGTTAAAGTTAAACAACAAGAAAAAAATCCCCGAACATAGCACAAAATTCACTTAAACATGTTTGCTTGTTCTTCGTGGGAAAAACACGGTTAGATAGGATTTTTAATGCGACTTCTACACCCTTTAGGATGCCTTATACGCGCCAATTTTAGCACCATTGTAAACATATGTTTCAATATTACGACGTGAAAGTTGAACAACAAGAACAAAATCCCCCAACATACCACAAAATCCATTTAAACATGCTATCGACCTATGTTTGCTTGTTCTTCATGCAAAAAAGGTAGATAGGGTTTTTAACGCGATTTCTACACCCTTTAGGATGCCTTATAAGTGCCAATTTTAGCACCATTGTAAATATATGTTTCAGTACTACGATATGAAAGTTAAACAACAAGAAAAAATATCCCCCAACATACCACAAAATCCATTTAAACATGCATATCGACCCATGTTTTCTTGTTCTTCATGCAAAAAAACAAGGGTAGATAGCGGTTTTAACGCAATTTCTACACCCTTTAAGATGCTTTATACGCGCCAAATTTAGCACCATTGTAAACATATGTTTCAGTACTAGGAAGTGAAAGTTAAACAACAAGAAAAAAATCCCCCAACATACCACAAAATCCATTTAAACATGCCTATCGACCCATATTCGCTTGTTCTTCATGCAAAAAAATATGGCTAGATAGCGTTTTTAACGTGATTTCTACACCCTTTAAGATGCCTTATGCGCCAATTTTAGCACCATTGTAAATATATGTTTGATTACTCCGACGTGAAAGTTAAACAACAAGAAAAAAATATCCCCAACATACCACAAAATCTATTTAAACATCCTATAGACCTATGTTTGTTTTTCATGCAAAATAACATGGCTAGATAGCTTTTTAACGCGATTTTTACACCCTTTAGGATGTCTTATACGAACTTTACACTATTTTCAAGATATGTTTCAGTACTACGATGTGAAAGTTCAAAAACATGAAATATTATTCCCAACACCCCGTAAATTCACCTAAAACATGCCTATCGAAGCTTGTTTAAACAACAAGAATACACAAAACTCGTGTTGTAACAAACGCGAGTTCCATTCAGATAACGTGATAAAATTACGCCGTTTCATCTCAATTTCTCGCGGAACTCACGTCCTACTAGGCGCGATTTCTTTTTCATTGAATATAAAAATAAGCTAACGGATAAGACGTGCCACATCAGATTGAACTCACATCTCTCTGAGCGCGAGTTCAGAAATCGCATCTGGCAGAACGCGAGTCGTCATGTGGACTGAATGGGATATTTTTCCAAATGATTTTTAATGGAGTGTTTTTCCAAATAATTTCCCAAAAGGGAATATTCAGCCAAACGTGCCAATAAAAAAATTGGAATATAGTTGATGAGAAGATAACACCTCCCATTTTTCCAACCACCCATCGTCGTTAACTAACGGGAGAGATATCAATCGAATGTCAAACGACTAAAATTTTACCGACGAGAGGGTGGTTGGAGGAAATAGGCAGTGGCAGGGTTCGACTAGAGGCGTCAATTTTTGAATTTTGAGATTTGATGTTTTAAGGATTTGAGACTTTTTTTTTTAGATTTTAGATTTTTTAAAATTATTTTTTCATTTAAAAAATAGCATGTGTTAAATTCTGATTGATTAATTATTTGTTTAACGGTGTTACCTTAAACAATAATAGACTAAAATTTTATGCACATATTTTAGCTAAAAAATATTAGGCATCTACCTCATAAAATATATATAATTTAGGCATCTATTTCAGAGTTCAACCTTATTTTAAAATCTGGTTAGAAAATGGCTAGAACACTGGGGCGATTTATGAAATTTTGGTATTTCATTAATGGTCCTCGGCTTTTTCTCAAGTAACCAATCCGTGGCACTTGGACTTTCCTTTCTCATGATGTTACTGGTGGAATCGATTAGCTTTGCTTTTTTAGGCTGGAATTATAAACTACATTATTAATAGGGGGTCATTACAATTAGTACAATCAGGGTTAAATGCAAATTCGTGTCACACAAAAACTATAATTCATCTAAATTAATCAAAATGTGAATTATCGGACAAGATGGAATTCCATCCACATTGCACAACTTCAGATATGCAGCTAATGTTTTTGGTGTTTGAGGTGGATTGCAGTTGAAGTAGATCTCTGGTTTTTAAGCAAGCCAGCTATGGGATCTGGGTTCGTACTAAATATTGAAACCCATTAGTCAAAAGAAATTCAATTTTCAATCCTTTGAAAACTTCATATTAAATGTTGCAGACCGACCATGCAGCATGCACCACTGATCATGGACCGTGGACCTGCCTAACTTAATTAGGCATTTTAGGATACCCGTGTCGAGAGATATTGGGAAGAAAGAATAAAAAAAAGTGGGGGTCAGCTCACACGGAACAAATTAATATGTACTTTGATGGACTCGGGCTACATGTCTCGGGCAGTGACAGAATTGTGGGGCTTAGCCGGAAAGAGATCATCGTCATTCGTCACAGCGTTTTATCAAACATCGTGGATGGTCCAAACTTCTATTCGATGAATAAAATTAGTTCCCGGTGTTTTTGAGAACCCCAATGAAAACAAAGTGGACTTATACCCTCTGATCAGCATTCAGCCGCCTCCAGGGTGGATGATAGAAAAGTAGTACTATTCTGTGAACCAAATTTACATTGTCCTTTTTTCCCTAGGAATTTGCCAGGTAAAGAGACGACCATTTTATATTTTGAGCTTTTGGCAGCATTCAACCAGTGCAGCTAGCACCTGGTCCAGGATGTTGACCTTCTTTCACAATAACACATGGCCTTCACACCACTCTCATCTGATCCTTTTGAAACCAGGAACGGACGTAGTCTAAACTATTAGAGAGTTATATTAAAAATATAATAGATATAAAATTAGAAAATTTTAAGGATATAAAATTAGATTGTGAATAAAAAATGCAAAAAAATATTTAAACCGAAAGAGAATTTAAAATTTGTAAGGGTTGCAACTGCTCCTTTTAACATCCCTCGATCCATCCCGGTTGAAACTCATTTAAACTATACAAATTTTGAGCACTTATTAGTTGCCAAGTTGTCAGCCATGGGAATAGGAGAAATAAGGGAAATCTCCTGTCATATATCATACTGATACTCATACAACAGACAATGTAAATATAAACTACTGTAGATCTTTTGACCACTTCAGCTTCTTCTCTTGATCACGTTATTCGGATAATACCATGGAAAAGTGAATTTTTAAAAAATAAAAAAATCTTATTTTTGCTATGCTTTTCCACAAACTAATAAAGAAAAAGAGCATCTTCACCTTTTTCTTAATATATAAAAGAAAAAGTCTGTCTGAAAACAATATATGCTCCAATGGAAGCAATCCTTGGCATATTTTAGAATCCTAGTTTTTGTTGTGTCGAAAAGGCCCAACACGACACCATGCCAACAAACTAGGGGCTACCACTATCACAAGAATTCACTAACTCAGGTCTTTCACTGCAACAACTTTTTTCCATTACCATAATAATCTGACATTAACATTTGTTTAAGACATTGAGGAAGCCATGAACTTGATTCAGGTTTGTAAAGTTAAAACTAGTTATAATTAGTAGGGTTTACAGTTAGATATCCCCTACTAAATACTAATGATTTCATTAATCACCAGACTTTTAATTATCATCTGTTTTAATTTCCTTTTCATGGACTTTTTGTATTTCCCCCCCCCCAATATTTCAAACACAAAAAAAGAACATAAATGACGATGCATACGACAATGAAATATGAGTTTTGGATGGGGAAGCTTAGATGAGTTGACTCACATGATTTGGTTGAGTGGGTACATAGTTTCTTGTGGAGTTGTAACTCTGGGTTCGAATAAAAGTCAAGTCAACCAAATTTCGTTAAAGATCGCATTTACATCTATGTGCATAACGGTTCAAATATAAATTAATTCTACTAATTACTTAATAAGTTTTTTTTTTTTTTTTTGAAATTGCCAATGCAATGTCATTTATATGGAATAAAAAATATTTAGTTTTATTACAAAAAAATATTTATATGTGAAATTAACTTATCTATTACTCCTCAACAAACTCTTATTAAAGTTGTCCGGAGTTCGTTCATATACTACACATGGCATGAAAGGAATGAAAGGATAAATAGAAAGTCGATTAAAAGTGCACATGTTTTTTTTTTGGATTAATAAAACTTAATGTACGTGATAGGTTAATTGGATGTAAAGTTTGTCTAATTGCTCCTATGTCAACCTAGATTTATTGTAAAGAAGTAGCGTTCGAGAAGGTGTAAATTTTAGCTTTTTTAAAACGTGCGTTTGAGACCAAAATCAGACGCAAAAACATAATAAAGAGATGCAAAAGTATTTGGGTTCGGATAGAATTATTATTTTTAATTAAGCAGCTAAAGAGAAGTTATTTGTAAAAAGATATCCCACCAAATAAAAAAGATAAGTTATAAGAGATTTTGTTTATTTATTGTAAATAATATTTTAAGGAAAAGAAAACAAAAAGTTGCCAACCTCGAACAACTTTTCAAACATTCATGTCCCCATCTCTAAAGACATCAAACCAAGCTAACTAGCTAAGAATAATGAAATCCACAACTCAAGATTTACATAAAATCCAAAGTACTTCTTCATTCAAACAGGATATAACATTCATAGTTACACAACGAGACAGCTGAAGGTACACACATAAACACAAATCAAACATCATTCCCCCTCAAAAAACTAGGGAAACAACTATGGGGGAGAGAGCTTAAAACCCCACAAAATACAAAATTAAAAAAAATAAACTTGGGTTCATATATCCCCTACCTTAACTGACAAAAAACATGAGTTAATGTAGGGCTACCCTTGTTCATAAACCAGACATAGAAGCTGTTACTGTTACCTGAATCTAAAATGCCAGGTTTTCAAAAGCCTAGCTACTAGTATAATTGAGACGACAACCAGAGAATATGATGGTGATTCATTTGAATTTTGAACCATGAGATGCTTGTTTTTGTTTTCTAAGACATGTGTGGCCATTTCCTTCAGAGACTTTGCGTGGAGTTGAGGTTCCAGATGAACTGCTCTTTACATCGCTGCTTTCACCTTTGTTTTTCGCCATTGCTTCTTTAGCCTTGGACGCGGCAGAAGACACCGTCTGGACGATGCTCTCAAAAATCTGGGCCTTGATTTGCCCTCTCCTCGGCGGAAATTGGGTCACCTTCTTCTTATTCCTCTCGGTATCAATGGAGACACTCGACATCGATATCGAAAAAGTTGATTCTGCAAGAGGAACAGATAAGAAACAGAGTAAGAAGATACAACACAACCGAAATTCAATAAAATGAAAGAAGAAGAGAAGGAGAACATAGGATTCATCTAAGAAAAAAGATTTAGCTATACATTTGTTCTTCGAAATTGAGATACCAAAAAAAAAAACTTTAACTAAACAGGGATCGAGCAGAGTCCAAGCTTTTACAAGTTACAGCGAGAAAGCAAAACGCAAAAAAAAAAAAAAAAAAAACGGGAGAGAAAGGAAAGAGAGGGAAGTGTTTGTGAAAAATGTAAAGGTAGATTAGCAGAGGGTGGCGGTGAGTTTATTTTTATAGGCCAAAACAGGTAAATTACATTGATGTTTCCTTCCCACCTTTTGCTTTCATTGTCCTAAGTTAGCATAGCTGCCTCAAGTATTTGACGAAATGATTTGTTATTCGCTCCGTGATTTTAAAGACAGAAGAAGGTCTAGAACCCGAACAATTACAATTGTTATTCGTTTTTTTGGAAATCCATAAAATTTCTTCACATCTAAATTGTTTTAGGATTTTAAATGAAAGTTTATATCAATGAATTTAACGAGATATCAATATCAATCAAATTTCTCTGTGTTTTCCACAAAGATTGTGCTCAGCCCCCATCACTGCCACGTCTACTCGAATAATTGACGTGTAACATAAACCCGAAAGAATATGCCTCAGGGGTCGGATATGGACACAAAGAAAAGTGGGTGGAAAACAAGCATTACGTGCCGCAGAGGCGGAGCTCCCTTAAGGGTCAAGAGGGCAGACCCTGTTGTAAAACTTAATTATTTAAAAATTTTAGTTTAATACTAATAATTTGTTTTTTTAAATAATTATTTATATTAAAAAATATTTTGATTTATTAAATATTTAATCAAGTATGGGTTGAATTAGGGATGTAAATGAATTGAGCTTAAACGAATAAAGTTTTATTCGTGTTCGTTTATTTATATTTGAATGTGTTCATGTTCAGTTCGTCTAAATTTTTAATATTATGTTTGTATTTGTTTATTTATTTTTATGGTGCTCGTATTCATTTGTTTAACGTTCACGAACATTTCGTTTAACGTTTGTGAACATATCCGTGTAATGTTTGCAAACATGTTCGTTTATATGACCGCTAACATGTTCGTTTATATGACCGCTAACATGTTCATTTATATGTTCGCCAATATGGTGGAACTACACAACTAGTCTTTAAGCTCATTAGACTTCATAGTTTGAACTCATAAGTTCACCATGTGTTCAATTTAGTCCATACATTTGATAATATTTAATGTGAAAATTAAAAGGGAAAGGGAAACCAATAAATAAGCTTATAAATGAGCCAAAAAACAAGCTTGCTCAAGAACATAAACGAGCGAAACACATATCTATTCGCAGGCTCGGTCCTGAGGGGTGTCTAGAGGGGCAATGGCCTAAGGCCCAAGCTTGAAAGGGGCCCAATATGCTAGGTTTAAATATAGTATTAGTGAAAAATAAAAAGCTAATTTAGAGAAAAATAAAAAAAAAAAAACAGAGAAAATAATATTAGATGATGGTATATGAGTTGCTTGAACAAAAATTTTTTTTAGTAATTTTATTAGTAAAAACTTTATTCGCTTAAACAACGGAGTATTTATATGAAATTATTATTATATATTATTATTTTGTTTTGTTATATATTGTATACTTCTTTTTTGAAAAGGGCCCAAATTTATTATTTTGCCTAGGGCCCAAAAAAGGTCAGGATCGGGACTGTCTGTTCGTGTTCGTTCGTTTATTAAACGGACATAAAAATTTGTTCATACTCGTTTATTGAGCTTAATAAACAACATTTCGTCTAACGCTATGCTCTTTTACACTTCTAAGTTAAACTAAAGAAGAATGAGCATGTATCCTTAAGTTTTTTGGTCCAATAATAATTTAATTAGGTCATTATAAATTTAAATATTTGACAAATTAAGACTTGCCCCCATAAATTTAAAGCTTAATACATAATAAATCTTTATATTTTTTAAATTTAATTTTTTTATATCTACTAATATTCGATCTTAACTTCGTCTACCGTTCAAAAAAAAGAAATAATTGTATTTACTCAGACTGATATTTTTGGTTGGAGAACAGGGGAGAAGTGGCTGCTGTATATATGCTAGCTTTGCTTAAGAAAATGAATATTAGGCACGGATATATCTGTGGTGCATTTGTGTGGTTAGCATGAGTTTCCCTTAATGGTTTAGGTTGGCTGATAAGATATTCCTACAGTCGGGAGGATTTTTTTAAATATTATTTTAGGGTTTTTTTAAAATATGATATTTTAATTTTAATTTTTAAAATATTATATTTGTTAAAGTGTTTTAGAAGTAGGATTTAATAAAATTCGACTTTGAATAATAAGTTCCAAAAAATCTTAAAGACTAATTTAAGAGAATTTGACTTCAAGCAATTGTTAGGGTCTTTTTTTGAAAAAAATACTATTCATAGTCGGAATTCTATTAAATCTAACTTTTAAGGTACTGTACCAGATACAATATTTTAGAAATTCAAATGAAAAGTATTATATTTTGAGAAAAAACCCTAAAATTATATTTGAGTAAAAATTCCGTCTAGTCAATTTGCATTAAAAAATATGACTTTTAAATTGAATTAAAGAAATATATATTGAAAAAACTACATGTCTTTCGGCGCAGTCTGCAGTCGATTTTCTTGAGAAAGAAGATATGTAAGTTTTATTTGGATGTAGAAAATCATTTTCGATTTGTCAAGCCTGCATCCAAGTCCCTGGTGAGATCTTTCACAAAACAATGTCATGTTCTAAACCTAAAATAATTTAGTTCGTTAAAGACAATATCTAATGCACGTCTCCAATAAATTCGTCTCGACTTCAATCCTCCATTCCAATCTTCATAAAAAAAACAGCAACAGTATTGAATCATTAACAAACACCTTGCAATAATATATTCTTGGGCTGCGTTGGTCGGACTTGGGTTGAGTTTCTTATATGGATACATAAAAAAAACGGATATGCTTTGTATATATGAAGAACCCAGGATAGGCTTAAATGGATACGTATCACATCCAACAAGTGGGAAAAAGTAGCATTAAATCATTAATGTTGATATTTATCGTTGTACATGTTAATTTCCCGAACAATGCCAAAGTCGCCTGTCATATGTTTGGTTACAAGGCAGCAGGCTTAAATGCCAAAAATATCACCGTTTAATAAGTTACTTACCATTTTCACACTCATATAAAATAATTTCTTAACATAGTACTCTTTTAATAAACTCGTCAGGTTAATATGATGAATTTTATTTTTATTACTTTTTAATGTGAATAATAGAGCATTTAAATATTAAAAAATAAATTTTAATGGAACTTGTCATGTTAGTATTACGAGTTCGCTGTAAGAGTGATATACATAAAAATAATTGTGTGTGTGAGAATGATATATAAAAGATTAAAAGGTGATGTTTCAGTGATTGTGCCAAGGCATCGGCTTAACTGGCTTGATTTTAGAAGACATTTTGGGACTTGGTGCCATTGTCCACGTATATGATCAACTGAACCTAGGCTCATGTAGGAACTCCGCCCTAACGCGTGTCGCATTGGTTTAGGGTTTTATTCAATTACATGTTTTTTAACTATAAGACGACATCCATAAAACGCAGAGAAATACACAAGAACAACAAAAGAAAGACAGAAAGAGAAGGAGATAACCAAACAATCCAGAACAAACTCGCTAAGCTGTTGGATGTTCCAACGACAACGAGAGTCATCCGAAGCAAAGAAGCAAGAATCAGCATGGTTCTCCGAAATCTGCATGTCCAAACGAGGGTTACCAAAGCATAAAACAAGAGTGGTGATGCAGCAGGGTGTTCCATTGACAACCATCGCGGCACAAATCTGGGAATGACGATGAATGATGAAAGAGGAAAGAGAGCTGAGTCGAAGCTCAATGGCAACCATCTTCGATTGTCGAAAAAGAGAGGTCAAGATGCTTCCGAAAGAATAGAATCAACATCGAAACCGGAAAAAGAAGAGCGAGCGAAGAGAAAGAAGGAAGGGACTCTTATATGCATCCTTTTCCGTAAATTCATCAAAACAGGCCCAAAACAGAGTCAAAATCACCGAAGAGAGCTCTCATCAAACACGTCAAATAGGTGTGTCAGAACACCACGTCGAAAAAAATGAGATATGTCAAAAAAAAAAAAAAAAAAAAAAAGAAAAAATAACATAAAAAGACTTATCCCTGAAAAAAAACCAATGATCAACTGCCGTGGGGCTATAAAAGTTTAGAATAAAGAGAAAGGGGGGATTTATTTTCAGAGAAAAAAATATTTTTAACAGTTTGCTATAAAGTTTTTTTTTACTCGTTCTCTCTTTGAAATATCAATTATATGTTAACTTCAAAGAAAACATGTACTTAATGCATCAGATATTGGAAGCTGAGATTATTATTATTATTTAAACATAGAAGCTGAATATTATACCCAAGAGGAAGAACAGAGGTTGGTGCAACGAACCCTTCTTCATTTCCAATAAACACGGATTCATGAATGTGAACCGAATTAAAACATACGTAGAAATAAATAAAAGCAGATCTCTGGGGTGCTTTGGAATTATTAATGATGCTTAAAGACAAAAGACGTTGTAAACATTTGGTAAGTTTGTTGATGTGAGAATAATTAGATCTTAGTTTTAGAAATTTAAAAATTATTCTCATGTTTTGTTTTTTTAATCAATACTTTTGTAGGAAAAAACGACCTTTATTTTAAAGCAACATTTAATTTCTGATTAATTGATATAAGGAGGAATTATATCCTAGGTCTGGCTCGTCACATCATTTATAATCTCAACCAATAAAAATCATCAATTTTATTAATTTTTTACATGTCACCTTTTTACTAAGTGAATCTTCACTTGGTAAAAAATATTTTTAATTTAATTTACAGTAAATATGAATGGATATTCACTTGGTAAAAAGTTAACATAAAAAATTAATAAAATAAATAATTTTTATTTGTTGAGACCATAGATAACGTGGCGAGCCAGATCTATGATATAATTTCTCTTAATATAAGAGATTATTATTATTATTATTATTATTATTATTATTATTATTATTATTAGATAACGTGGTGACCATAGACAAAACTCATCATTCAAAGCAAGCAAAAGATTATTATTAGGCTATTAATTCATGTATGATGTATAAGTTATAAACTTGTTTTTTTGCTCTCCAATTTAATTGTTTCATACCCCTATAATTTAATTATATTGTCCGAATATTATTTGAATTATTATTGAAATTTTAAAATTTTAATAATATGGCTTTTTGGCATTGTCATTGATATAATATACAAGATATGAGATCGAACATGCTTAAACGTTTAACATCCTTTGATTTATAAGTGAGAAAAGTATAAATAATATAAACATTAAATGTTAAAAAAATAAAAATATACGAACTATAATTAACAAAATTAGAGTGCATTAACTAAATTTACAAACTTATACAAAATATAAGGAATAATGACAAAATTTTACATGCATATATAAATTCCCATTTACTTTTGCTCCTCCATGCAATTTTTTATACTAAAATATTGTCACCTTCTTGTTGGAGCCAATATTTTAAACGAAAAAAAACGATTGGATATGAACGTTTGATTTAGTTGTAATTTGGTATAAACATCTATATTTAATTTATCGGTATTGATCTATATCCGGTTTTCTGAATGTTCATTGTGGGGATGACACTTTTAATATAATTTGTTTCATCCACAATGTCAATATTCAAACTTCTAATATTGTTTAAGAAATTTAGTGTCTCATCTCACTAGATCAATTGATTGTTTGGTAAAATTAGTTGTAATTAGTAAATAGTAATTATAGTCAATAAATTTAATTAATTAAACAATTTGACATTTATATAGTCCACCATAGTTGGGCCTGGAATAAATTATTGAATTTGAGAGATGATTTGACACATTTGGGGGATTGCCGGGGTGTATAAGACAAGAAAGGTATGGGAGGCCTTACGCCACAAGCAACAGAGGGTTGCCTGGGTTCGACTTGTTTGAGGTGGTTTTAATATCCCGCGTCACTCGTTCATTTTGTGGCATGTGGTGCTGGATAGGATGCCAACGAAGGGGAGAATGCTAAGGTGGGGATGCAATGTTGATCCGATGTGTGTGTTATGTGGGGCTGGGTTAGAGACCAAGGATCATTTATTTGGGGAATGTTTATTTTCGGGATAGATTTGGCAGTTGGTTATGCAAGCTTGTGGTATGACTCTGACTTATAATTGTTGGTTTGAATTATTTGATTGGGAGCAGGCGCATGGGAAAGGAAGGGCCTTGAGTGCTGTGGTTATTAAACTTGCTTGGTGTAGCTTCAACTACTTTATCTGGCGGGAAAAGAATGGTAGATTGCATGAGGAAAAGCCTAAGACTGCTGCTGCCATTTTTGCTCAAATCAAGCATACCATAAGAGTTTCTTTGTTTCATTGCCCTAGGTTTGATTTTTCTAATTCTTGCATTGCCTTTGGATGGGGATAGATTGAATGTTTTTTCTGGGGTTATGATTGTATAGAGTGAGTTTGTTATGTACAGCTTAGTTGATAGCTATTTTTGTGTACATGAATAGTTACTTTGGATAATAAAATCATTTATCCAAAAAAAGAAATTTATATAGTTACATAATTGAAGTTAAACAAAATAATGTGTTAAAAAAATTACAAAATACAAAACAACCTACTACCATCGATAATTTGTTTACTTTACGTTAACAAATCTTAGATCATTGGATAAGAAAAAAAGTGAATTTAAATATAAAGCTTCATTTCCTTCAGAAATGATAACTGTTTAAAAAATAGTTTAAAATTATATATTTTAATTATTATAACTTTTTACACTTATGATAATAAATAAAGAACAATTTATATAATAAAATTATAATTAAAAATTTGTTTGACAAATGGTTATCAGCTATCATAATTTTTATGTAATTTACTACCATCACAATTGACTTTTCTTTTATGAACAAAAGACTCCATCATTCGTCATGCCAGTCCTTGTCCATCTTCGAGTTGATTTTCTTTATAGTGTTTATAATATATAAAAATAGTTAATTATATCAAACACCCCTAAATTATGATTTTCATTTTAATTTGATTTCTAACTTTTTTAAATATTTTAATTTTTCTTTTCTAAATTGATCCTTAAACTTTTGAATGTTCAAACTTCAACCCTAAACTATGACTTTCATTTTAAACTTATCCTCAAACTTTTGATGGTTTGATTTTCGCCCACAAATAATTAGTATATGCTAATCATATCCTATGTTAATAAAATTATTATAAAAATTGTTAATTATTATGTAAACACTGATGTGTATTAAGTAATAATATGATATGACTTAAACGATTATTCAAGGATGGAATTCGAATGCTAAAAAATTTTGGGGTCTAATTTATAATGATGGATATAGTTTTAGGGATTAAAATGAAACATTTAGAAGTTTATGACCCAGTTTAAAAATAGCCATAATTCGGAGTTGAGTTGAAACATTTAAAACCGATTTAGAATGAGAATTGTAGTTCGGAGATATATCGTACAATTAGCTCATAAATACGAAAAAAGCTTACTTGTCTTCGTAATATATTGATTATTATTATTTTGACGATTAGTTTTATTGAATAAAGAGCAAATACCCTAAATTGCAAGAAGAGACGATAACCAATTGGGATATTCTCATAAAATTATCATAAAACATAAATTAGTAACTTAAAAATAAAATAAGACCAAATACAAAAATAGTTAAAAATTCAATCAAACAACTCGGACAAATGATAGTAAATACAACTAAATATTATTGTCGACGGTAAAAAATACGTTATTAAGGCGAACATAAAAATACATATGCAATTATAGCACATTGATGAGCTGATATTACCATAATTTTCAATCCCAATGTTTATTAATATCCAATCGGAAAATATAAAACACGAATAAAATAGGATAATTATTATTAAAAAAACAAGGATATTTTTATACATCAAATGAAACTGTAACATGACCTCAACAAGACGTTTAACGTGTGGCATGGGTTAAAATGGAAATACAAGGAGTGCAAAATGTGATAAGTTTTTTGGAAAGGCAGAAATGATGGGCGCGTGTTAAAAACCATGGAATCACGGAACAATAACTAAACACGAGATTTCCTTAAAGGGGACCACAAGCCGACTGTAATACCTGTACGATTGGCTGCGTCTGATGGACGCGTGGTTCCAGAGATTGGGCTTTCTCCCTTCTATCTTGTCCTCATTATTTCTCCCAGGGACTTCATATTTCTGTGTCACACACAAATTATGATGGTTAATGTACATATATCTTCTTTTATTTATAGTTTAAATATATATTATAACAATAACATTACTTTTAAATTTTATAAATATAACTAAAGACCTATGATAACTTTTATATATTTATAAATTTACCGTTTATATATCAAATAATAGTATTATATTTAATCGTTATATTTTCCCCCGTTAATATGTCCAAGATACAATTTTTTTGTTTCTATCTTTTTAGTTTTCTGTAACATTCATATTTAGGTAAATAGAAGGCAATTAAATGTTTTTTTTTTTTATAAATACTACTTTTACTTCTATCTAGAAGGAGAAGGGGAAGGAGAAGGGGGAGACTCTATGAGAAGGATGCTCATGCTGGGTCTTGAACCGGATCTAAGGAAAAGGATGGGAGCAGATGAGCAGTTCTGACCAACCGGCTATCAACGCTTGCTCTTAAAATCATTAATTGACCGTTTTTAATGTTTATCTTGTATGAATTTGAATATCGGTTTGAGAATGCAGTATTTTTATTTAATAAAAAATTTTGAGTTATTCGAGTTTATATTTTACAACTCAAACTTTATTTGAAATTTTTTCGAGTTAAGTTGAGTTTATGAAATTTCGAGTCGAGTCAAGACGAGTCGAGTCGAGTATTTTCGCCTCGAGTCGAGTAATTCGATTTTCCAAGTCGAGTCGAGTTTTGCCCACCCCTACTTGTAGGTGAACTATCTCAAATTTTACAAAAAATATTATTAAAAAATATCAAATATCGAACATAGACTATAAAATAAATATAAACTATATTAAAAATGATACTTATCCTTTACAGTCTTTTAAAAATTATGTAATACACTAATACTTATCATTTACGTGATACTTTGAAATTGTACACGTAGATACTTAAAATTTTAAATTTTTATAAAAATAAACAAAAAAAAAGATAGATAGATAAGGTTAGGATCTACTTACACTATGTAAAACTTAATTAGTTTTACACTTATTCACGGCCATTGGATTGATGAGATTAATTCCTTATTTTTTCTTCTTCAAGTGATAATCTTCATATATCGCACTTCTAATCTCATCCATTCATTTCACTCATCCAATGATCATAAATTAATATAAAACTACTTGAATTTACATAGTATAACTGAATTCTATCCTATATATATATATATAGTATCGAAATTGTTTTGTCAAGATATGTCCTTGAATATGTTATTTTTATGTCTTCGGCACATGCTTTATTATCCTTCACAAATTAATATTTGTTTATTTTTGAATGATTTGTTCACATTTGAATGGTGATTATTGACGTATTAAAATTTATTCACAAATTAATATTTGAATTTTAACCCGTATTGAAATAAGACGCATCTATCAATAAGGGGTAATATGATACATAATAATTCATTTGTTAATAGAAATGGTAATATAAACATGGTTTAAATTTGATACAGAGTTTATCTAAAATAAATTTTACACAAGCCTACTTATTTATACTATAAATCAAAATTAAATTTAAACCCTAAAAAATTAAACCCAAACCCTAAATCCTAAACACTAATCTTAAATTCTAAACCATACAACTCAAACCCTAAACTCTAAACCTAAGCTAAACCCTTAACTCCTAAAACTAAAAGACGTGTAAATTGTTTACACAGCCTGTGTATTGAAGTTTTTCACATATAAATATTACGTTGTTAATTATTTATATTAAATATTATTATAGCAAATATCTTATTATTTTAATATATACAAATTTTCATATTCATTAATCATTATAAAGATTACTATTTAATCTATTAATTATTGAGTTTTTATTACTTCATGGCCAATATTGTTTTTTTCAAAAGTATTATTAATTAATTAATTATTATTTGAGATACCAAATAAAAGAAAAGTATGATTTTAGACCATACTTTGGGAGTAAATAAAAAATCCAACGTTAGTTTATCAAAATAAATATCCTCGCTATACAACATTATTAGCTGTACGAGTTTAACAAACCTAAATAATGATATTTTGTCTGTTTAAGAATTGACCGTTCCTTTGTGTACTATCATATTCATGTAGAGAACACGAATTATGCATGTGTAATAAAGTTATAACAAGTGAAATGACTCTACTACCCCTTTGGAAATGATAACAGCTTATCGTGACTTCCACCTAAACTCTACTACCCATCACCCCTAGGTCCGTCTCTAGTCGAGTGTAATATAGTTTTGTTGATGGTTGAAGTGGAAACGAGTCGAAGACGGTGGTTCGACGGTAGTTCGAACAGTTGTCCTAGGCCAGAGTTCGTAGATTGCTACTATTTTTGTGGACGATGATATCTCTAGTTGTGCCTCCCCGTTTCTCTTGTTGCATGTCATTTTTGTACTGTCAGGACATGTGTCATGGCCAAGTAGCGTGGCATGTCAATTGGACTCGCTACGATGTGACGTCCTAGGTTGACATTGTTATCCGCAGCGATCTCGTGCATCATCACATGATCGATGGGCGCGGTATTGTTTGTGGTCTTACTTGTTCGTCCTGTGCCACGGAGGATGCTAGATGGATCGTGGATGACCGTCTGCGTTGTTATGTATTCGCTGGAGAGTATGCGCTTGGTGTGCACAACGATCACGGGCGTTGTTACGTGATCGCTGGACATCCTTTGTGCGATGCTGCTCGCGATCTTGTTTTGTTCGTTGCGGGATATGTGACTTTGACATGTGGCGGTAGGTATTTGTAGATACTAACAATTACCCCCAGGTGAGTGAAGGTTATAAAGTGACCTTGGCGAACCTAAGAAATCTAGAGAAGCGTCGCTTGAGCGGGAGCTTTGTGGTAACTGTTTTGGAAATCACTACATACAAGTTGTAAATGTTATACGAAATGTCATGTTATAGGTCTAGGTAATAAACATGCCGGTTTTCTTTGAGGACAAACCGCTGCATGTGAAACGTCATATAACAAACCTCTTTGTTGACGGAGCGTGTTTAAAAAGACACGGTTTCTTATTATAAATTCATTTTGTTGGTATTCTCGAACTTTATTTTGCTTATTTCGCTTGTTGCTTTGGAGCTATCAAAAAGAAAAAAAGAAAAGAGAAAAGGAAAGGGAAAGGGAAAATTTTAAGAAGGAAAAGGCAGCCATTTTTGTTTATAATGTCTGATTCGGCTGTGGCAGTGAGTGATGAGTTTCGTTGTACTACTGAGCCATAAGAGTTGTTGAAAATACTGAAGTGTTGGGGTATTCTTGCCGTCAATCATTTTCATTATCGGTTCAGTCTGTCGAATGGGTCTTTTGCCTGAGCGCATGTTCCAATGAGGGGAAGTCGTGGTGTTTGATTCCTCTTTTTGCTTTTGACATCGGATTTCATCTACCACTGCATTTCTTTTTTATAAATTGGTTTGATGTTGTACCGGGTCAGCTGAGTGAAAGTAGCTGGTGGACCTTGGTGATGTATTTCTTAAATTGCAAAATTTATGGAAACGAACCTTCTATCGATGTGTTTTATTATTTTTATAATGTAATGGTCGGTCACGACAAAAATGTCAAAGGTATTATAACTATTGGTCATCGCAGAAGAAAAAAAGGTTAGTGATAAGTAATCGTACTGATAATATTTGCCTGGATATGATGAAGTATATGAAAGTGGAGTGTATTGTTGAGAATTTTTCGTTCCCCGTTGCATGGCATTGACCGACCAAGGATAAGGTTGTGCTGCCCGATATAGAGAAAACGTCAGTTGCTGAATTGATACTTCTTAGGAGGCTAGAAAGTGATCCACCTTCTCGCTTCGAAGAAGTATGTACCCTTATAAATATTTGGGTGCCTTGTCTAAAAGGGAAAAGCCCTAGTGGTTAGGGCGAAATAGATTTAAGGTGTTTTTATAGGGCTCTTTGGCAAATGTGCCTACTTGTGTAGAAGCTTGCCCCTTTGGTGAATGGGGAAATGAGCGAGTAGCGAGGATTCTTCTCGTTGGTGAAGATAAACTAGGAATTTCTTTTTGGGTATACTGCGTTATACACGCCCTTGGAAATATCGTGAAGATGATGCTCCCTCGAGAGGGATTAGTGGGAAAGTTGCTCATGTTGCACTGATGGATGGTGTTAATGTTGGCTCACCTGATTGTAGTCTTGGTGAGGGGAGAAAACGAGTAATCTCTAGTTCACCTGTCTTGTTTGGTTCAAAAAATAAAAGAAGTTGTCTGCATTTGGAATGCAAGTCAAAGAGGCAAATTGATGTAGGTATTAGTTTGAGAATGACAAACTTTTTCTATCTCTATTCATATTTTTGCTTATTATTATTATTATTATATTTTATCATTGTTGTTATTTATATATTTTTTATTACTTTCATGTGTTTCGCATGGGTGGTGAACTGGGGGATCGGGTTGGGGAGCCATAGATATTGCTTACTGTGTCTAGTAGTGATCTATTAGGTTCACAAGGGCTAATGAAAGTGGCACCCTCGGAGGCTTTTAGCTACGGAAAAATGAGTGCGCCCTGTGTTGGCTTTAACCACCGCAGCGTTGCCTTTAATAAGCATAGTTTTCACTGCTCCATATTTGGAGATTTCTCCTGGTACACAAAATGCCTCCAAAGAAATCTCAGTAGATGTTATAACTTGAAAACGCGGAGGGGCCATAGAGAAATAAAACCATTTTAAAACTTCAATATGAAGAAAATCAAGGGTGAAATTGTGAGGTTTTGGAAAACTTAGAGGACCCCTAAAGTAATAAAAAGAGGCAGAAAGGCCACCGAGTGTCAAAAAAGTGATGCGTAGGGGTTTATTGAGATAATAACTCGTTTTAAAACCTTAAAACCACATAAATAGACCTTATCGGTCTAAAACTTTCCCCTTTTGGCTATTTTAAACATTATTCCCCTCCTCGAGCTCCGTCTTGCCCTGCTAGGGTTTGGCAAACCCAGAAATCAATTTTCTTCTGCCGTACCAAATGTCATCGGGCGCCGTCAAACGACACCTAAAACTTAAAAGCCCTCTTCTTTTGAACCTCATTCCCCTTAAAACAAAATCCAAACCTAGTTTTTAGAGAGAAATAAAAAAGCATTTATTTGTCTAAAATCGAAACCTAAATCGATTTGAAAACCTGGTCCCCGACTCCCTCTTTTTCCGGTTTACCAAGACGGCCCAAAAGTCAGGGCATTATCATCGGGCGAGGAAGGTTCGAACGACAAGGAAAGACCAACAGTCAGAAGGTAACCAAATTTAACTCTAAACCCTCCACTTTTGATTTTCGATGCATGCAATAAAAAAACAGAGTGCAATATACCTCGAAAATGATCTTTTTAATTTCTGGAAAATGATTTCCCTCCTCCGCCTACAACGTTTAGGGTTTTTCTTTTATACTCGTTTTACTGATTTACATGAATAATAAAAAACAAAATGAAAAAACTTTGATTGGTTGCTTTTGCTGATATTTGCCACCATTTGATTGTATTCACTTGTGTCTTCTGCCATGTCGGTTTTTCTTTGATATGCTCGTCTTATTTCCATGCGGTGTGGCTCTCGTACGAGTGAGAGACGATGGCAGCACAGACGACAGAGGAGGGGACTAGAGGAGTGGGGCATGCGCGCATGGGCTCGACGCAAGAGGCAGAAGATTTGGAGAGCCGGGCAGTGAAGAGTCAGGCTGCAGCACATGCGAGCGTGAGGACTTGAACGAGCTAGCTTGCAAGGCCCATAGGCAGATGAAAGGCCGCCTTTGTCTTGATCTGGGTCGTTAGATCTATCTCAGATCTAACGGCTGGGATCCGACTGCGCAAGGAAAAAAGAGGCGTTAGGGTTTCTGTTCTGATGTAATTAGGGTTTTGTTTTAAAAGTAGGCTTATCGAGCCATGTTTGTATAACATAATATTTTTGGGTTTTTTAATTGTGTAATGGACTGTAATAATAATAAATGGGCTTCTTTATTTAATATCTAATATTAATATAATAATAATTCTTTTAATTATTTTTATATAATAATAATAATTAATAATACTGTTAAATAATAATTAATAGTAAAAATAATATATAAAGAAAATAACAATACTAATATTGGTAGTTGATAACACTAACATAATTATACTAATAATAATAGTAATATTTTGGAGTTTTCAATCATAAATAAGTAATAATAAGATGATGATAATAATAATAAAGAAATAATACTAATAATAATATTTTTGTTTTTGAGTTTTAATAATAATAAACATAGTTACTAATAATATATAATAATATAACATATAATAATAAGAAAGCATTAATAAAATAAATATAATAAATAAACCAAAGCCCGTTATTGCAAATACTAACAAAATGTAAAAAAATAGGTTAATACGCCTAATAAAATTAGTGATTATATATATGAAAACATGAATATATATATATATATCAAATATGGTTATAGAAAATCGTTTAATTTAGAACAAAAACTACCATAACATTATTAAAATAGAACTCGTTAACTCGATAATTCGAATATTTTTTACTTGATTCAGTCGAATGTTCACAAAATCTTTATCAATACATCTATGCTTTAATTGTCGATTGACTTAGTTTATTATTTACTTATAGAAATTTTGCTTAAATTTTTCCACGACATGTATAAAATTATTAACAAAAATAATATTCCAAATAATCAAACAAGCTTTGGAACAAGCTCAAACTGTAGGTTAGAAAATAACAAATGAAAACGAAATTGTCATGACCCATAAAAATATCTAACAGAACATTATCGATTAAGCTCTTCTAGAATTCGGGAGAGGTTAAAAATGATTGAAGGAGCCCCATATTAATTACGCTTTTAATATGTTTGTACCTTCAAACGTCATTTTGAGAAAAGCAATAGAGTTTCAAGTGTCAATGGTCGTAAATTTTGAAGAGGAATTTTTAATCAATCGGATGGTTGAAAAAAATTCCCAAACATAAATTATATTATTTTAAAATTAAATTTGAGATTATTAATTCTATAAAATTACTTATTGAAAATTAATTCTACCACCCTAAAAAAAAACATATAAAGCTTTTTATAAATTTGAGATATAAAATAATATTAAAAATAAAATTAATATGAACTCGTAAATTAAAATTGGCACCCTTAAAAACAAAATTTCAACTTTCAACCCAATAGATTAATGAAGTTCAATAAAATGTTCTAACCTAATTAAAAAAAATTATTCATAAAAAATTAAATTATGACACCTCAAACTAAAATTTTTACTTATCAAAATAAAGTTTTACTGAAAAACTCTCTTACTAAAATTAAATGTAAAACCATAAAAATTAAAATCAAGATAACAAATAAAGATAAACATGTGGACATGGGTTGCTTTACCTTCACTCTTGGGTGATGGCCTATATTTGTTGTTGGAAACATTTTCAATCATGTCAGTTTTCTCACTAATCAAATTCTAATCATTTTATTTTAGCTAACGATTTAAACATGTTTGTGGATCTACATTTTTATAAATATAAAATTTACAAATGATAATAATAATAATCATTTATTATTTACAAAATTAAATACATATCGTTAAAAGTATATATTATTATGGTGATTATATTTCTAAGACAAAAAATATTAATTTATGAAATAATTTATCATGAACAGAAACGTCAGTTTTAGATGTTATATTTTCTTTGAGAAACTGGGGATTTGATTGCAATTAAAATGATTGTGAGGCCTTTAATTACCTAACAAAAATTTATTTAAATATATATATTATGCCATGTCCAAATGCGTTGAACTTGTATTTTAAAATAATCAACCCCAAATCGTATCTTCACATAGTGGGGCTTAATTTTCAATTAAATGTAACCATTTTCCCATAAAAATATTTTTTTTTAATTCATTGATGCTTATTAGTAGACTTTTTTAACCATATTTTAAAATTAAAAATTAAATATATCTAGGGGTATTATAGATTAAGTTTAAACATTTCGATGTTATAAATTTATCTATTTTCTCTATATTTTTCTCCATAATCAATGCCCATTAAGAACAAATTTTCTTAAAAATACCCATAAGAAAAAATGTTCAATATATATATATAAGACAACATCTTTTTGCTTGTTGTAAATATAAATTTATAACTCTAAAATGTTAAGTCCTAAATTACAACCCATTAAAATTTAGATTCTAAACTTGCTTAAAGCTTGATTGCAATACCCAGCCTAAGTTCTCCATTGGCCTTAATGATTGACTTGTAAAAATAAAATTTCTATTGCAAAGAGTGTTAGACAAGGAGATTTTTTCCCCTACTTCTTTATTATTTATTTTCTCTTTGGCCTGTAAATTACTTGGTGTATTCGTATTATTTTTTTCTAACTTTACTTGTAAAATTAGAAATTATTATAGATTCCATTCAGAGTTATTATAGATTAAGTTTAAACATTTTGATGTTATCAATTTATCTATTTTTACACTGTAATAGTCAATCACTATCAAATAATAACAACATATTTATGATTTAATTTGTATATTATTTTTTAAATATATATTTATATTTCATTTGTTTATTCCGATTGACCATTCAAATATTTAGGGTTTTTCTTTTCATCTGGGATTGTGAAGTGTTCAAGCAATAAGATCATAGGAAAATCTGTATTAATCCCTCAAGAAAAAGAAGAAAGGACATATAGTATAGATTTTTTAATAATTTTGATGTGGATATTTCTCCTGAGCAAAATTAAACAAATTGAGTCTCTAAAGTGATTTTCACATTAAAAAAATTCAACTATCTATTGTTTATCAAGTGTGTCTCAGAGAATGAAGTTTACCTTTTTCATATTTATTTTTGGAATAGGGTTTGTCTTTAAAATATTTATACCTTTCTTACTAAAACAGTTAATTTTAGTTATTTGGATTAAAAATATTTGGATAAAATTATGTTTTATTTGAGAGGTCCAAGCTAAGAGTCATCATAACTAGGCTTGGAAAAAAATATTAAATTGAGAGTGTTGTCTTTCAGATGGATGTACATCTACAAAACTTAAAAGCTGGCCTTAATCGGATAAGCTTAGGCAAATTAGAAAAGGTGCCTAAACCAAAAAAAATTAAACACTTTCAATAAGTTTTTGATGTGTTTTTAATTAAATATTAGGTTGCTCTAAACAATGAGACTTAATGGTAAAACTAAAGTTATGTGAACTCTTAGGCGTTAGGTTAGTGTTTAATTAACAAAAAGTTTTTTTTTCAGTTGAGAGAGGTTAAAAATGTCCATTCATGTCTCATTAGAATAGTGACTTAAAACATAAAACCGGGCCGACCTACAAACTTGGATGCAGTTAAGGGAGAAAGGTAAGATATTGATTGTCGTCATCATTCGACTTGCTTGGTGCTGTTGTAACTATTTAGTTTGGCAGAAAAAAAATTAAAGGTTGCATGAGAAGGCTCCCCAATCGATTGAGACTCTATTTTTGCGGCTTAAAAAGACTGTAAATAAGAAATTAAGTGAATACACTAAACTAGCAAACTGTTCATCGTTTTTGGTAGATAAATAGAATTGCTCTGTAATTAATTAGTTGTTTTAATTGTATAGGGGTTGGTTGTATAAGGGTTGGTGAATTGTATTAGATGGTTTGTTTTGTGATTCTTTGGATGAATAAAACAACATTTAATAAAAAATATATATAATTGAATTTGTATATTATTTTTAAATATATATTGCATTTGTTTATTCCGATTGACCATTCTAATGATTTATAAACAAATTCTAAGACCAAACTTTATTTTTTGAAACGTTATTAAAAAAGAAAAGCACAATTAAGACTTGTTTTTTTAATAATTTAATGCATGCGATGTCGCTTCAAATACGTAAGTGATTTTGATGCCGTAAAAATTAAATTGCTAAAATCGATTGTTTTTGAAAAAAATATAAAAACACAAAAAATACCTTTTTCATGGAGTATTATTTTAAGAAGCATGTTTCTTCGAAGCCTATAACTTTACTAGAATGGTTATTTAATTAGATATATTAAAAAAATCTTTATCCAAGATTGAATTCTATTTTACTCTTTCCGTCTCACAAATATTGTTATTTATTAATTTTTCAAAGTTAATTTTTTAAATTTTAACTATAATTATATTAAATATTTTAAATAATTAAATTTTATAAAATATATAATTAAAATCTACTTGATTAGAAGTTTTTAATATATATATTTTTATATAATAAATTTTAAATAATCTTGAGTTAAAATTTAAAATTTTTAACTAAAAAAAAAGTTAATAAAAGACATTTTTCTTGAGACCGATGGAGTAATAAGAATATAAAAAGTATTAAACACTTCCAATAAATTTTTAATGTATTTTTAATTAAATATTAGGTTGCTCAGAAGAATAAGACCTAGTGCTAGTGGTAAAACTAAAGTTATTTGAGCTCTTAGGCGTTAGGTTTGTGTCTTAAATGAAAAATTAATTCTTTAACTATGTATTTTGTTTGTTTTTTACCTTTATATTTTTTTAAATAAGTTTTTAAATTATTATTTTTGTTATTTTAAGTTTTAAAATTATCTTTATCAAAATAAATACTTAAATTATGTTATTTTTTTATTTTAATCCCTAAACTATTTATTGGTGAAAAAGTCTTTGTAATGTATTAATATCTTATTGGCCGAAATACTTTTTTTAACTTAAGTAACTACATAATTTAAAGGGACTAAAAATAATAGTTTATGAACTTATTTTGACCCAATAATAATTTAAGGATTAAAAAAAATAAAAATTATAATTTAAGGGTTGATTTTTCATTTAAATCTTTAATTAAAGAAAAGGATAATTTCTTCAGTTGAACGAGGATAAAAATGTCCATTCATATCTCATTAGATTCGTGATTCGTGAGTTAAAACAGATAACCGAGGAGCGTAACTTTCAATTAAAAAAAGAAACAAAAAAAAGTAAAAAAACTAACCACGTGTTTTTTATGCTGGGGAAGGACGGCATGAATACAAACGAAATTTGGAAATATTAGCGAGGGTAAAACCGGAAAACAAACGAAACAGAACACCCGCAATAGTTCAAGTTGGGGTAGCAAAGTGATTGACAGCTGGCCAGCTGCGGACAGACTTCGACGTGTACGGTTTCTACCCTTTCATTCGCAACAACTGTATTATTTTAATAATATTAATAATAAAGGTGTATCAGTTTAGTTTCTTTTCTAGGAGCACTTAATACGTTCTTTCAATTTTTTATTTTTATATTGGAAACATCGGTGATTTTTTTAATAATTTCTGTTTAGGGGGAAGAAAAAGATAAATTTTATTTTTATTGGGTTTTTAATTTATAATATAAGGAAATAAAATAGTATTAATTCAGAGTTTTTAACTGCATACTTTAAAGTTTGTTGATACATCGGTGCATTTTTAAGCAAATAAAAAATTCATTTTGTTTTTTTATTTAAATTGTAAAAGTACAAATGAATCCCCCTAAAGTGAGTACAAATGGGATTGGATGATCCATGAACGTAGGATTCGCAGACCCATATGAGAGTGGGCAAACCCTAGCCGTTAGATGGAAGACATGAACGGTAGGTCTTAGAGGCAGTACTTAAGTGGAATATCAGATGTGTAATCCTGTGCCCCAAAACTATAGCAAATTGACGCTTGGCGGTAAGTAGCGTAGGATACTAGTTTGGACAGGTGGTAGGAGATTAATGGAAGGTACATTGGCTTATAGTGGGGTAAGAACTACTTGAATGAAATTAATGTCTTACGGTTACACGCGGAACACGAAGGCGAAAGGGAGATATTTTGCCACTGTCATAGCCAGCGGAAATGCCGTGAGGAATTGATTTTTGGTCATAAACAATGCTAAAAAAATCACATACATTAAAATTCTAAAAGAAAATTTTTTGGAGAGTCTAACGTAAAATATGTTGCGGTATGATTATAGTATAACATGTTATAAAATTAAGAATTTAAAACTAAAAATGTTATAATTTTTAAAAATATTTTATGTTAGTGATTAAGTATCGAAATTTAATTTTAAAAATTAATAATTATCGCTTCTGATAATATTTTAGGTTTTGTAAGTATCAAAACATGTCTCTAGCAATTTCATCGGTTCAAAAAGAAAATCCTAGCAATTTCAATTTGTAATTCTATTTGCTTCACGTTCAATAAAAGAAAGGTAAATTATAGTCAAAGTTAATAATTATAAATTTGATAATAAATATCATTTTTTAAAAATTATAAATAAATCATTTAACTAAAATAGTATGGGAAATAGTGATATGATTTAGTATAATAACATTATTAGTTCACAATTTTTTTGATTTTATTAATATAATCTTGAAACAATACAATAAATTTAATTATTCATTTTATTTTTTTCGTTTTAGTCTTTTCTTCTCACAAATTATTTGTTATTTTCTCATAAATTCTTCTCATAAATATTACATTACTCTTAATATAGTAATAATTTAACAAAAAAAAATGTTGCTTTGTGGACACCAATAAAATGCAATTACTCAACTAGTGTTTTGATCCCATGGACTGACTTTGTTTGACAAGAATATAAAAAAGAATATAAAAAAATATTATGATGAGTTAAATTTATTAAATTAAAACAAAAGAAATAAATTAAATTATATAATTTTAAACATTACTTACAAAATTAAAATATTTCACTATTAGTATATTACAAACCTTAAATTTAATTTATTAAAATTAAATAGTGAAAGCATATAGTTCAATTTAACCAATTCACCGCATGAAAAACAATTACTATAACAAGTAACTGTGTTTTTTAAAATTAAATTTCATTTTTTATATTTACATTAATTAAAGGTAGAGAAATTTGGACAATCTGTTCTTATATGAATCAATAAAATATAAAAAGATTAAATATTGAGCTCGTTAGTAAATATCTTAGAAAATAAAAATAAAATGAAAGTAGAAAATAATTAATTGGAAACACACTGAATTGTGTATGTTTTCCTAAAACGTAGGATCCATGTATGTTGAGGCTATTTACATTTGTAATTCATATAAAAATGTTTTGTTTTATAAAGTATATTAATTGAAATAATTACTTAAATTAAAAAATAATTTAATATATTTAATTATTTAAATTTTTTTATAAAAGTAGGTATTATTTTATAATTTTCTTGACCATAAATTACTTGTTAAATTTGTCAATCAAAATGCTTGATATTATTTTTTATTTGTTAATAAAAAAAAAAAATATTTTTTATTAAAATCTCAAAATTTTACTTTTACAAAATGTAAAATTCAAATACCAAACCCCAAATGTTTTGATCCCATAGGCTGACTTTCTTTTGATCATTTCCCCTAACATAAATCATTAAATTTTAACTATGACAAGTAATATATATATTTTTTTATAATTTATACTTAGGAAGAGAGAAAGAGAAAATTTGCTCATGAATTTTTGATCCCACAATGAAAACGCGATTTGGGGTTTGAAGAAAAATTAGGAATTTGGGGATTGTTTTATAAAAATTGTAAAAATTTTAGATTTTATAAAAAAATGAAAAAAATAATAAAAAATGTTTTAAGATTTTAATTTTGAAAAAATAAAGATACCAGTATCTTGATTGGAAAATAAAAATAAAGGTACCTAAAATTGTAATTGTAAACTTTGGAAACACAAAATTATAATTGTTTAAAATTTTAGAAATCTATTTTTACAAAATAATACTTTAGATACTTAAAATTCAAAAAAAATGTATTTTAGATACCTACTTTTTATTTAAGTCAAATAATTAATCGAAGAACAATAAATATTAATAATACAATAAAACACACATTGTGTATTTGTTCAATTTTTAACATCAGAAAACCGGTAAACGGAGAATCCGGTGTCCAAGTGAGAGAAAATGTTTATATATATATTCTGCTGTACTTTGTTAAAATTGCAGTCTCTATTCTGTAATGTTTATTTCATACGACCCATCGCCTTCTCTCTCAATTTTTCGTTGTGGAGTCTGTTAGCCGGCGATCATCTGTTTCTGTTATAAACTGATCGCCGACTAATTCAAAAATGCCAGCTTCATTTTGAACTTTGCTTCCTACGACGCCGTTTTCCCTTCTCTCTTATCCTCCTCGGTCTTACGGAAGAGAACCGAAGTTTATTTGTTTTTACTTATATTTGAAATTCCTTTTTTTTTTTGGGAGCTCCGAGCTAGCGTCGTGATCAAATCGGTTACGGCCGTAGGATTTGATTATTTTCAGAGCGAAAAAGAAGAAAAGAAACGCTGACTGATGATCTGCTTTTGAAGCTCAGAGTTAATTATTTAAAAAAAATTGTGAGTCAAAACTTAATTGGACAAGAAGTTGAAACGAAATGCTAGATCTTAATCTCAATGTCGCGTCGACTGAGTCGACTCAGGACTCCGACTCCGTGGTTCTATTTACGGATAAGTTCAATGAATGTCCTGGAAACCAAATGGACGAATCCGAAACCTCGAATTCGTCAATCGTAAACGATGAGGATGAGTCATGCTCCACACGCGCCAACGGAGACGCGTTCACTCTAAGCTTCGACATTCTTAAAGTCGGGAGTGGAGGAAGCGAGAACGAAAACAACGGCGCACCTGTTGTGGTTACTAAGGAACTATTTCCGGTGAAGGGAATTGGAGCTGATTTCCGAGGCACCGAAGGGCATAGCTCGGGAAACTGTACTAAATACAACAAATGGATAGATCTTTCGCGCGAGGGAAAAGAAGCGGGCGACCCTCAGGTGACTCAACAACCGCCACAGACGGCGGTGAAGAAAAGCCGTCGAGGACCTCGATCTCGAAGCTCACAATATCGAGGAGTTACTTTCTATAGAAGAACTGGAAGATGGGAATCTCATATTTGGTAATTTTTCATTCTTCTGAAATTCTTCTATTTTCAAGAGAAATTTCTGATTGGCTACATGTGTGACTGAATTTTGATTTGGTTTGTGAAGTGGTTTTAACTGAATTTTCTTTTGAAAACTTTGCTCAGTTTTTTTTACTTATTTATTTGTTTATTTTCAGGGATTGTGGGAAACAAGTATATTTGGGTATGTATATAATTAGCTAATATTGTTTTATTTTTTGTTGATTACTTTATTATTAAGGGTTTTTTTTTCTCTATCTTTTCACTTCGGAATTTTTTGATCGAACTTTTCCTTTTTTCGAATGGATTTTGATTTTTCTAGGTGGATTTGACACTGCTCATGCTGCAGCTAGGTAAATTACTGGAAAATAATCTGTTAATTTAGTTTATGAAATTAGGTTTATCCTAATTTTTTCTTTCTAAAATCTGGGTATGTTTGATTCAGAGCCTATGATCGAGCGGCTATTAAATTCCGAGGGGTTGATGCTGATATCAATTTCAGCCTCAGTGATTATGAAGACGATATGAAACAGGTTGGAATTTGATTCCTGCTATAGACAATATTGATTAATGAAGCTCACTAGTCTCTATAAAAGCTAAATGGTTTGAACTGTGAATGATAGTTAAGTTGTGGCCTTCTTTCTTTTGGTGATGAACAGATGAAAAATTTGACAAAGGAAGAATTTGTGCACATACTTAGGCGGCAGAGTACTGGCTTTTCAAGGGGAAGCTCGAAATATCGTGGAGTGACGCTGCACAAATGTGGCCGGTGGGAAGCTCGGATGGGGCAGTTACTTGGCAAAAAGTGAGGACAATTGTTTTTGAAATTTTCAATTTTGTATCAAACATACTACTACGGTTTCGTAGTAAAGATGTGAAATGTTTGAGTGCCTCTTGGTGTCTAACCGAGAATTAATTCTCGGATTGTTTTTTGGTTCTTTTTGAATGGAAAAACAATTCTAAGATGCCTCAATTGAAAGAGGAAAAACAATTGGGGTAGTGTTTTATAGTGGGGACTACAATGCTTGCTTGCAGGTATATTTATCTCGGGCTATTCGACAGTGAAGTAGAAGCTGCAAGGTCCTAATGATCATGAATTACACTCTACCCGATACTCAATTTTTTGTCCTCAATTCTCAAACCTCAATTGGGTTCCATCCAACATATGTCTACGTTTTGATTTTTTTCTGGAAATCAGGGCTTATGACAAGGCAGCTATCAAATGCAATGGAAGGGAAGCAGTCACCAACTTCGAGCCGAGTTCATATGAAGGGGAGATGATCCTTGATACCAGTAAGGAAGGTACCACTTGTTACTGGTTGCCTCTTATTCTGCGACTAATGTTTCAAATAATCTTCTATCAAATTTATTTGGCTGATAAGAAAGTGCTCTGTTAACTTGTGTTTAAATGTGGTTTTATGCAGGCAGTAGTCACAACCTTGATCTGAACATGGGGATATCTTCACCCGTTGGCAATGATTCCGTAGAAAAGGAGGGACATCCCCATTTTTGTTCTGGATCTTTCGACAAAAATGGAGGGAAGAGTTTGAGGGTTAACTTTTTCTTTGAACTAATCTAATTCTCTTGTATGATTTACTTTTACCACGTTGAGAGGATTGTTGTTCAATCTACTAGTAAATAATGATGCCTGTTGCAATCATTAGGATAGAATGTTGCTTGCTAAATTTAGGAAACATACACAGTCTGTTTTTGGACGACAGTTTCGTTTCTTGACCTCGCCTTGTTGTAGATGGTTGGTGAATTAATCATTAATATTCTCCACAATTTACTTTGCAGGTGGCAAACACTGTTGCGGCAACGGTGGGTTCAGCTCACAAAGGGCTAGCGGGGACTTCAGATCAGCCAATTTTCTGGAATAGTGCATGTCCTTCGTACTTTCCTAGTGAGGTAAAAACCTCATTGCACTACTTCTGGGTCTTTAAACCTTTGTTCTGCCCTTCCGTCATTTGAACTTTTGCATGGAATACAGCAAATATCCTCATCCCGATCAATTCGTAATACTTCCCAAACCAACCCTGTATTGTTCATTTTAATAGATCCTGCATAGTTTTGTTGCAAACCATGGTGTCTAGTATGTGTTAGTTGGAAGCGTTTTTAATCATTGGCTGGAATGTTAATTATGTGTGTAGGTAGTTTCAGGGACTACATAGTCTCTATATTATCCTATGCTTTTTGTAAGCAAGATGTTAGTCAAGCTGACTCTAACCTGAAATAATCAAAACAATGTCTTAGTAAACATGGCATTGACATGATGTTTATTAAACCTCATCATCGTTTTCTGAGATTGATCTTCAACGAATCATCAGAATTCTTGATTTGTTTGGCAGGAAAGAGCGGCGGTGACAAGAGTTGAAACTGGTCCTCCGCAAAGCCTTCCCCAATCGGGCGTGGCAAATGCAAAGTCAAGTCAGTGCTACGTCAATGCCATTGTTCTCTACTGCAGCATCATCAGGATTCTCATACTTGGCTACCTCCCTTCTGCTGCCATTCTTCCATCAGAACCTCTCAATCAAATGACCCGCAACCTCTGTTTTACCTCTTCAACAGCAACCGCCACCAACACCCCTCAAACCTATTTGCAGATGAAGCCACCACAGGCACCACCTTAAGCCTGTCTCTCGATATTTGCAGCATAAAGGTGAAGATTACACTTTCAGACTCAATAGTTTCTAACTTGTTTGATGAACTAAAAAAGCATAGTCTGCTGGATATAAATATCAATAAACTGTTATTTGGATTCATGTTTGTGTAGCATTAAGGTCTGTTGAACCTTGTTTAGTGATTGAACAAAAACCCCTTGACCCTATCGGTATCTTTCTATGTCCCAGACTCTAAAAAAAATTAAATTTTATGTCTTCATATTAATTTTTAAATTCTAAATTTTAAAACATAAACTTTAAATCCAAAAAATACACCTTACCTTCAATTATCTAAGCCATATCATTACTTTTTAGTGTGTGAGCATGAATAAAAACCCAAAAAAGTACATAAATTTTTTGTTCCGAGTGATTTCCTCAGTTTCTTCCATATTATAAAGTATGTTCCATTTTAAATTTACATGACGCCATATCTTATAAATAAAGCGAAGTAATACATATTCAAATATATTATAATTAGATTTAAGTATAATCAAACTAATAACTAAAATATATTTCGAGAAATCTTATACATATAAATGAATTTAAATGAAAATAAAATTTAATACATAATTTACGTATGATAAAAGTCAAATCTCAATTCATTGTGAATGCCACGTTGATAATTTAGATTTAAAATAATTAGGGGAAAGATATTTTGAGCATTATTGGACCCACCCATCCCATCAATCCATCTCCGAATTATAATGTTTTGGTGGTATTCCTCGTCACACTAGCGAACTTGTGCCAAAGTACAGTTCCATTGGGCCGAAAGGAGAAGAAAAAAAGGGGTGAGATTTTAAGTACAAATGGAATTTCACCAAATGTTGGAAAGGTTGTTGCCTTTGCTTTCCCAATTGCTCTTAAAGTTTGATTAAACATTTATATTCACATTTTTATATTATATATTGTTTTTATAAAAACAATAAAGTAATAAATTAAATATAAAATCGGCAAATCGGTTTGGAAAAGACTATACCACCCCTCAAAATACAATTTGCCAATTAAGTCTGAAGTTATATGATTGAGTTAAATAGCACTGGTAAGTAATGGCAAATTCACAATTATATATGCTTCGTGTAATTTCATCAAGTAATTGAATTGGATGTAATTATTTATAAATTATATGATTGTAGTATGCTTGTGTTCATTCATAAATCATAAGTCTCGTATATCAAAAAATTAAGAAGATATTGTAACTACTCTTTTGTATCACTAAATTTGTCCAGCATTTACTTTTTAAAAATTAATTTTTAAAATTTTGATCATAATTATTTTAAATATTTTAATTAATTAAATTTTATAAAATGTATATTTAAAAATCATTTAGAGATTTTTTAAAAATATTTTCAATATTTTTATAATAAAAATTAAAATAATAAAAAGTCAAAATTCAAAATTTTGATAAAATTTTAATAAACGACCAAAATAATGAGACAAATGAAATAATATATATTTTTTGTTGTCTACCGAATTTTAGGGTTTTGTCCTGATTAATTCGGATCGATCTGTATCGTACATTTAATTTCAGTGAATAATTTTTTTAATAAATTTTTTATATACACAAAACTTCAAATATAAGATATAATTAAACAATATTAAACTATTTATTACTTAAAATAACTAATTAGTGAATAAATATTATATTTTGTTGTAGTAGTAATTGTGATGGTATTGTTCAAACAACGCTTGATCAAAAAGGTCAAGCTGGAGATATGATTGGATGGCATTACGAGGTAGGGGTCTCAAAATGATTGATTAGAGAAGAGCCACGTATACCTAGTATTTTTATAATAAAATTTACATCAATAATCAAGGTTGTATGTATTGCATGAGTCCCATTCATTTATTTGTTTTGTCAAATCAAATATAAAAATACAAACAAATAAATATATTTTTTATTATTTTTTAATAGTTTGACCTTCTTTTTTAATTAATTTATCGTTATAGTAAAATATTTTTGTATATATATTTTGTTTAATTTTTTATTTTTGGAGTTTTAACCTTTTACTTGTATAGTTCTTATATTATTTCAAGTGACTAATTTATTATGTTAATCATTATAGGAAAAATTTTAAATTATGTGTTTAGTTTATGATTATGAACTTTTATTGTAATTTTGAATATTTTTTCTTTGTAATAAAACTATGAGCTTCTATAAAACAAAGTTGTATTAAAAATATTGATAAAAAATGATTGGAACTGTGAATCATTACTTTCACAATAAATCTGCTACTTCTAACAAATTTATTTCTCATCTTTTAGTTTGTAGTTGGGATGTTTTGAGTGTATACATTTTTAAATATATTTTTAAAAAAATTATATAATTCAACTGTATTAAAATACAGAGTTTAGACAAGAAGACTATTGTTTTGAATCATGATATATATATATATATATATATATATAATTCAAGCACTAAATAAAAGACTTTTAATTGTTTTAGTTTGATTTATATGGTTTCTATCATAATATTAATAAAATATAGGCTTAAGGGCATATTATGGTTCGATTTATGGATAGGATGAGGTCTGTCTAGTTTAGACATTGTATTCTAGGATTGAAAATTTCTTAAATCTTTAAAGGGATGTCTAAAGCTCATATTTAACACCCAATGTTTACATCTTTAGTTATATTAGTCCTTATTCTTTTTCTAAGTCAACTTTAGTCCTCAATCTTTTAACAACAGTCAAAGTTTGTCTCTCAATTTCAAATAAAAAGGCAAAATCATTATTTCTAATTATTGTTTAAAACCTTAAAACTTTTCTATGCACAAAAATGATAATATTTCAATTGATTTTTTTTAAAGTTAAACAGACAAATTTAACTCAAAATGAATAAAGATCAAAGTGACAAAATTTAAATATTTATGACTGAATTTATCATACATTTTTAAATTTTATTTATAAAATATATATAAAAAAAACATTGCAAATAACCAGGGACGGAGGTACAACATCAATGGGAGGAACGCAACATTTTATGTTGAGGGCGAACATATAAAATTTTAAGGGGACGAACTTATAAAATTTTAGGGGCGGCGAAAATAAATTTTCAATAGAAAATACATAAAAATTTATAAAAAAATAAATTATACTGTGTGAATTTTAAATTTTTAGGGGGCGTCTACCCCTTTTGAATTTATCCCTGCAGGCAGGAGAATATTTTTTACCTTTATTCTTTATATTTTTCCTGAAAAATTTGAAATAATTATGAATTTATCCTCTCTACTTTTCAAAATTTATCTCCACTCCAAATTCTGATTCTGTGCTTGTAAATAATAGATCAAAAATTTAATAAATTTGTTCTCAGACAGCAACCCCACCAATGGACCACTTTACTTTAAAGACATGGCTATAAAATTCAGTACAAGATATCTTACAACAAATTGATTTATTGTTTGTCGTTTGTAATTTATATCACGGAGGATGATACGTCCAGATCAAGTTGGTTGAAAATAAGAAATGTGTCAAATATTTGTTGGCAAAGTGAATAGTTCGACCATAATGAATGAGATACACTTCGTAAAGAGTTAAATTTATATAATATAATTTATGAATAGTATATAGAAATCTATATATTATTTATGAATATAACATATGAAAATAAATTAAAAAAATTGTTAGATCAATACAAAAGATTTTTTTTATCTTGTACTGTTTCCATTATATCAGTAAAACGATGGAGTTTTTATTTAATTTAGTGATTGAGATTTAATATTATTGATGCATAAAGTGAAAATTAATGGCTCTAAACAATTTATTTGGAAGGTTGAGAGTGGTTGAACATGATAGAAGTAGGAAAAAATAATATATTTATGCAATATGTATATTGGATTATTATCATATACACTGAATGTGAAAAACAAAGTTTCTACAAGTAGGGTTATTTAGGGGTTTAGTTTAAGGTTTAGAGGGCATGTTTGCATAATTTTTTTACACTGGCAATGTATCAAATATTCGTAGCTTTTCCTCCCAACAACATTTTCTCTAAGGATTGAATCCAAGTTCTCTCCTCGGGGAACAATGTGTATTGCCATTGCATCCGGTACTTGTCGGTAAAAAAAATAAATGAGGAGAATTGAACATTGTAATAATATAATGGTAACGTGATTTGTTAATGAAAGGGGATTAATCTGGACCCATTTTATGAAGGATGAAAACGAATCAAACCCTGGTGGAAACTAACAACGAATTGTTTCCTCTTCTTGTGCATAAGTAATATATCTGCGGACAGGGTAAACAAGTGTAAGACATTAACGAAAAACACCAAATAACAGCAAACTACAGAAAACCAGGACGACAAAATCTTCAAAATAATAAGATATTTCCTTTCCAAAGATTTCCAACAACATGAAATATAAAATGTTTCTTAATTTAAAATGCACAAACATACCGCACAGACTATGCTACTCGAATTCAAGTCACCTCGAAGGAACAACGTCATCTTTTATCCTATGGTAGTAGCATGTAATCTAAATGGTTGGTAAATTATTAAGAGGTTTCTTTTCTGCTGTATGATTTATCAAAGACAGAAACTTGCAGATGTATTTTCTATTTTTGTAGTTGGCATTTCCAGTGCTATTTTTATAGACACAAAACATTGTAACAAAAAATGGCATGTGATTAGTATACATATCATATTCATGTTTGTAGGAGTGGTAAGATTTATTTAAAGCTGTTATCTTTAGTTTCTTCCGAGTTGACTCTGATGCATTCTCAAGGAATGGGCAATGGAATTTGTTGCAAAACCCTTGCTTGCTGAACCAACAGTATTTAAGGGGGCACTTACCTGTTTGTTTAATGGACCGATACAACCGTAAAAAATGATTTAGAAGGGCCAAGCTTCCGGGACAGCCCAAAAATAAAATCAAGGAAACAAATAAAATTTATTTTTTAAACGTAATTGTGTATTTTACTCTTAGCCATTTAAAAATAAATTGCACGTATACTGTACAAATAAACTGTTTAAATTTAGGTTTCTAAAAGATAATAAGTTTTCTTTTTTACCGGAACCGACAAACAAAAATTCTTTTCTGTGCAAATAATTATTCTATAATATATATTTTTAAATCAAAATTCGCATTTTGTTTTTGTTTAGTTTATACTACTTTAAAATTTGGACCAAAAGATACACACTTCCAGATTTGGGCCATTATTGTTTTGGACAATGGACGGCTAATTCCAATGTCGTTGGCTTGCTGCACAACCTTTTTTTTTAACAATTTTATTTAGAAAAGAAAATTTTATTTATAATGAATATTGAACTTATAATCTAAGAGGAAGAGAAAGAGGTTAATTGAAACTTTTAATCACATACTTTATAAATTACCACACAAACCTTGAAATTGTGTTATGCTTAAAAAAACGTGACATCGTGCATTATATATAAATGTGTAATTATTAAAAGTCATGTTTAGTTCTTTTTTTTCATTAAGAGATATTATTGATTGAATTCGTTTTTATAAAAGTTTCATAATAATATGTTAAATAAAATTTAATTTGACTTAGTTTTTTTTATATAAAATTGACTTAATTTCTGATCAATTTTAATCAGCTTTATACAATTGTATTTTCAATCTATTTGCAAATGGTGATTATGATATGACGTTGACCAGCAGATGCACTTCAAAGGTTCCGGGCTCTGCACAATTTATTAAAATGATGTCTTTTATTTTATAATTAGAAGTGTTTATGTTAGGTTAATCGTACCGTTTAACCTAAACAGTCGGTTAACCGTTATAGCGGTTATTGAATTTTGTTAACTATAACCTAACCGTTAAAAAATGGTTAACCGACAACGATTAACCGTTAAGACGCGGTTAACCGACGGTTCGATTATAGGTTAACCTGTAATCTATTACAATTTTTTCCCACATGTTCACTATTTTTTTAAAAATAATATAATTATCTTTTTATAAATATTATATTAAAATATTCATAAAAATACTTAAATAAAGATATTCTAATCACTTACGCCATAATTAAAAAAAAATACTTACATACTATAAAGTTTCAACACAAGACAAAACACACAAGCTTCATAATATTTTAAAGTTTAAAAAATTTGTAGAACATAATAATAACTTTGTAGCAATACACCATTAAAGTTCAAGACATAAAAACTACCATAAAGGTTTTAAACACAAATATTTAACTAACATATAATAATCATAAGGTAAATGAAACCTCCACTTTAGGAATAGGGTTTTGAATTTAAAAAAGGTGGATATTTGTATATGTGAGTTATTTTTTAAAAAGTTATTTTATATTTTAAATATATATATAATTTAATAAAGGTTAATCTAGTCAAAATTCGTAACCGTAACCGTAACTATTAAGTATCATTTTTAATGGTTCGATTAATCAAAACTGTTTAACTTTAACGAGTCAGTTAATTAACCTGTAAAATATAACGGTTATACCGGTTAACGGTTACGGTTAATTATGCACACCCCTATTTATAATCCCAAATATATATAAAGTTATGTGGTCCTCCTTAAAGTCATTTTAATTGTTTTCTTGTAATTTATTAAATCATTTTTTTTATTTTTCCTATAACATTTAATTTAACTCATTTAGGATCATATTTTTTGAAAGTACTGTGCGATCGCTCATTTCACATATGTCAAAAAACTCTAATGTTAAGAAGAAAATGAGTGTGGTATCTTATTTAAGGATATAAATTGGAAGTTTGGGCTGTACTCGCAAAATTATTTACTTATATTCGTTATGGAGCTACGCGGTAGGTAGGTGTTGTGATCCTTTCAATTTTTTTTTACTAAAAAAGTATCAATAGGATTTTTTATTATTTGGACTCTAATTTTCAATGATTTTGAACCTTATCTTTCCTATGTGTAATGTTAATTAATATTTTACATTTGATATTATTCTTAACTCCATCAATTTTTACTTGTTCGGTTAACAAGCTATTTATTTTGTTCCCTTATTTCTCTTAAGTCATAAATTTTAGACCCACAAAAAATACTTTTTACTTCTTTTAGAGTCCTCATTTTCCTCACCTTAAGTAAGATTAAGCTTTGTCAAATTTTTTTAGTAAAGATGAGTTCAAAAAATGGACAATAATTACCATCGTAGAACCAAGAAATAAATGTTAAGGTGCATAGTACATTAATTTATAAATTATATATCATTAGGTGCACCTAGACAAAGTGATTTATGCCACAAAATATAATTATGTGGATAGATAGAGGTAAGATTTTTTTTAATCAAAGATAATATTTATTAAAACCAAACTTTTCTTACATACGAGCATAGCCAAACGGCTTAGAAAACATAAGGGCAAACAGAGACCCAAAGCAGGAACGGGCAAACAAGTCCGAGAAAATATCAAACAACCCTAGCCCTAAACAACAAGCAGAGGTTGTTGGCGGTGGAAGCATCACTGGTGGAGAATGGCGTCGAGCGTTTTAACTAACATAGGGGTCACCGACAAGTATTCTAAGGGATCAGACTGACAGAGGCGACAAATGAAATGCAATAATGGTCGTTAAGCGCACCCCTTCACGATGGAACTGCCACTAGAGTAACATGCAAGCACCGAGATAACAAACCCGTAGAAGACCACCACTGGCCTTAGAAAGATGAGAAATGTGAAGCTCAGAGCATCGAACAATTTTTTTTTATCAAATTCTGCAGACAAAAGGAGCAAGCAAAACACAAACACAACAAACAAAGGAAAATGAAGAAGAACAAAAGCCCTTCACATAAACTTTCGCGACCCAAACCACCATGAGTCCATCTTCCTCCATGTAAAAACGAGTCTGAGCATGAGCCATGATCGTTGAAAAAAAAAAACTCTCAGCAAACCGACCTAAGGAGGAAAGAATGAAACTAACGCAACTGAAGGAGGAAAAAATAGATAAAAATTAATAAGCAAAAAGACAAAAGAAGATAGAAGAAAGCTAACCGTCGTTGATCAAGAGAGACAGTTAACCTCATAATCGAAAAGATAAAGATTTTAATTATTTGAAGAAGAATGAGGACAAAACGTTTTACGGTATTAGAGAGTAACTAAGATGTTGAAAGAGGTAAGATGATATTTCAAAAAAAAATATTTAATAAAACAATATTAAAGTACGCCAGATTTGATATATAAGAATAAATACAATGTTTTTTTAAAAAGACCAACGTGCAAAGTTGCTCAAAACAGGCGCTACCTGCGTTTCGATTGCTCTGTGAACCTAGGAAACACGGGTATTACTTTTTAAGGGCATCTTGCGTCTTCAATACGTTTTCGAGATGGGAATAGTGCGAGGATGGTTGAGAGACATTCACAACTTTATCGGACGGTCAAATATATACCATATATGATTAACGTATTTGGGCATTTACCGAATAAATTTATTTAAAAAATAAATAATAAAATTTTCATCTTCTTTGTAAGTAGGGTTTTAAAAATATTAAATTAATTCGAACTTATAAAGCTCAGGGATAATTAAACTAATCTGAACTTTAATAGTTTAAATTATACCTAACTAAACTTAAAATCAATTGAATCAAACTAATCTATTTATAAGTTGCATTCTCTTCTTGCTTTATGTATCTTAAGGATGTGAGATATTGGGTGTGTATTGTATTTGTAACTTGTTTTAACGTTTCTTCACTCAAGCTTTAAATAAGGATGGGTAAATATCCATTTTAGCCATGTCATCTTTTAATTTTATTATTTTAGTCATTGATTTTCTCTTAATTTAAAATGTAAAGTTAAATTTTCATTCAATTTAGTCAATTAATTTTAGTAATCTTTTAATCTAAGTGTTAGAAAGTAATTTAAAAATTATGAAAAATAAATTTAAATAACTATAAATATAATTATTATTTAATACAATTATAATTTTAGTCCTTATTGTATTATAAATTTTAATAAATTTTATTATATATATATTAAAATTTATTTTATATTTATTATACATTTACTGTATTGATATCTTATAATTTTAAAAATGGTTGTTTTTTATTTCCGTACTTATCCCCATCCCGTCCTCATATTCGTATTTATGCAACTTAGCTGTGAACGTGATGGAGACTGGAGAGTATAAGCTACAGCGGAAGTTCATGAAAATGACCACGTGGCGGACACCGATTGGTTAGACTCGAGCCCCTAGAGCAATGGGATTATTGCAGCTTTTGGTCTGCTACAAAAGATGTGAGTTGTCTTTGACCAATAGGAAATAAGCGGGTGATTAATGTTTGCGTAAAACGCCCCATGTTATTATCACTGCTTCGATGGAATCTTCTCTCCCTCGGCGTGTTCACACTGTATTAAAGTATTTTCCACGGTATTAAAAAAATTAAAACTTCCCTAAAATTAGTGAATAATAATTGAAACGACAAAAACACCCCTGCTTGCCGTTTCTACTTTATATTCCCTGCGGCAACTGCGGTGTTACCAGTTACCATCAATTGCTTGAAATAATTTTATTGAAAAATAAAAATGTTATACTGTTAGTAAATAATACACGAATGACAAGAATTTCAAAATAAATAACTTAATTATTTTATTCCAATTGATAATAAGAGGCAACAATAATAGGATAGAGAAAGTTCTGATTTCTCGAATTTTTACAAAATTAGTGCTTAGTTTCAATTTTTTTAAAACTTAATTTAATTTGTTTGAAAATTTTTTTAACTCTCACCGAGTTTTATTTACTTTCAATGCTTTTAATTAATTTTTTAAAATTTTTAAATGTCCACATTAAATCCTAAAAATTTTAAAATTTTTAGTTCAATTTTTTAAAATTTCAAGTAAATTACATCGCTATTTTATCAAGATTCATAATTGTTGTCCACACACGTTTAATTTCTTTAATCAGCCACCAACCTGACAAGCACAGCCGCTCATCATGAATTTTCAACCCAAATCAAGGATGTCAATTCCTAAAACAAACACCAACCACAAGATCATTACTGAATCCAACGGCTAATAATAATTTACTAGAACCTTCCCTCTCTTCCCCTCCTTTATATTTTCCCCCTTCGATGTAAGTGTGCCTGTGCTCAGCTCGTGTCCATTGCGTGGTTTTAGGGTTTTTCAAATTTTCATTCATTTCAATACTCTTACGGTTACTTATCCAAAAGGTTATTTTCGATTTGAGTTCGGATCTGAAGTTTGAGATCTTTTTTATTTGATTTGAATTTTCTCATTTTGTTAATATGAATCTGTTTTCGTTATAAAAACAGAGAAAATGACGAAGTGTTACCCAACTGTGAGCGAGGAATACCAGAAGGCAGTTGAAAAGGCTAAGAGGAAGCTCAGAGGTCTCATCGCTGAGAAGAACTGTGCTCCACTCATGCTCCGTCTAGCGTAAGCTTCTCCTTTTATATTTGTCGTCTGATCTACAGTTTTGGTTCTGAGATTGATGATATTGATGGATCGGACGGTGATCGTTGATGACAGATGGCACTCAGCTGGAACTTTCGATGTCAAGACTAAGACCGGAGGTCCATTTGGAACCATGAAGCAGCCTGCTGAGCTCGCACATGCTGCTAACAACGGCCTTGATATCGCCGTCAGACTTCTCGAGCCGATCAAGGAGCAGTTCCCTATCCTTTCCTACGCTGACTTATATCAGGTTTTAGTTTTAATCGATCTGTTTTTTTTTTTTCTTTCTGAATTTTTGTTTTATTAACCTTTTTTTTTTTTTTTACTGATTTTGACTTTTATTTATTTGTCTGTTTGTATAATTTTTAGCTTGCTGGTGTTGTCGCCGTTGAGATTACTGGTGGACCTGAAATTCCCTTCCATCCCGGAAGAGAGGTTAGTCAACTTAAACTATGTCATCATTTCTGCAATAGTTAATTTTAAGAAATGTTAATGCAGTTTTAGATGTTTTCGTCTATAGATGGTGAACTACTTTTAGATCCTTTTCAACTTCGTATTGATTTGTTGTATAGAAAAAATAGTTAGTTTCTGTTTTCTTATAGCAATTCTAGAAGTAGTCAATTCTATTACTCTACTTACTTACAAGCTTTTTTGTGACCTAATTTCAGGACAAGCCTAACCCACCACCTGAGGGTCGTCTTCCTGATGCTACCAAGGGTTAGTGTGTACTGTTTATTCCGGGATTCTATTATTTGATGACGTTGATTTTGGTGATAATCGTGATTTAATCTTGTGATTGTTATCTTGCAGGATCTGATCACTTGAGACAGGTTTTTGGCGCTCAAATGGGTCTCAGCGACCAGGATATTGTTGCTCTTTCTGGTGGCCACACTCTGGTCTGTTAATAAACTTCAAATTACCATGTTTTCTTTGAGTTTTCCATGTTATTTGTGTGCATCCATCTAATGATATATACTTTTCTTCTCTGTTTTTGATATAGGGAAGGTGCCACAAGGAGAGGTCTGGATTTGAGGGACCATGGACTACCAACCCTCTCATCTTTGACAATTCTTACTTCAAGTGAGTTTCTGTTTTTTGAGTCGTCCATTTTCCTTCTTTGTTGTGTATGCAAATCTGTTGGGTTGATGCTAATCTGGGTTATATTTTTTAGGGAACTCTTGTCTGGAGAGAAGGAAGGTCTTCTTCAGCTGCCAACTGACAAAGTTCTCCTGTCTGACCCTGTTTTCCGTCCATTGGTTGATAAATATGCTGCCGTATGTAACTCATCCTTTCAAATCAACCCCTCTATAATTTCATACATCTGTCGTTCAGAAGTTCAACCTTGTGTATTTATTTTAATGTTTCAGGATGAGGATGCCTTCTTTGCTGACTATGCTGAAGCTCACCTGAAGCTCTCTGAGCTAGGGTAACCTTTGTCTTACTTTCCTGTTACTTAAATGATGATTTGTTTTGTTTCTCTTTGCACTTTTTTTTTTTTTTTAGAGCACTGATTGTTTTTATTTCATATTGCAGATTTGTTGATGCATAAGCTGGTGGGTGTGGAACAGGATGAAGCCAACAACATTTCCCTCCACAGAATATTTTGGGTTTTGTGATCTAAAAAATGTTGGTTATTATAGGCTGTTGTTGCTCAAAAAAGTCTGGGTATTTGCAGTTTTTTTATTTTGTTGCAAGATCGTTCTTAGCGAAAGCAAACTGTGAGAGCGACTACGAAGAATTTTGAAAGAATGCGAAAAACAAAAGAATTAATACTAAGAACATTCAAGAACAACATAAAGGATTTTAGAGTGAATGTTTTGATTATTCAAAGACGAGATGAATACAAATAAGGTTGGAGGCAGTTGATTTTTCATACATATGATGGTTTTTACTAATTTACATTGATTGCTAAGATCAAATCTCACCAATTATAATGGTACAAATATAAAAATATTCTCTCCTAACTAAGGAAACAAATTTTAAGTTTACATGGAAATTTTGCTCAAATCAAAGTGGTTGTTTTCTAGAATCTTTCATAGATCGAGCTTGGTTTGGTAGTCTTTTTAGGCCTAAAATCTTTTTAAGAACTTCTTGAACATCCATGTGCGCATGTGACTCGAACTGATGGTCCGTGACATTGACGTTAACTTGAAGCCTATCTCAA